>JANIJG010009535.1:0-42850 GCA_024611175.1 Megaceryle torquata | reverse complement strand
GTTTGGGGGTTGTGATAAAAAAAAGGAGAGTCCGACTTTTTTTTTTTTTTTTTTTTTTTGTTTTTTTTTCCCCCCCCCCCCCCCCCCCCGTTATGATAACACCTATTTTTTTTTTTTTAAAGTGAGGAATTAATCTGTATGCTGTTTGACTTCCATGCTTGCTCAGAGACCCTGTGGAATCAGGAGTGCCCTTTTGGATTGAGGGAGCTCCTGCTTCCCATCGTATCTCTTGCCCTTCTACAATTTTAAACCTCAGAATAAAACCAGGCAGGTTGCTACTAATTAATTTGTTGCTGTAACCTCTGAGCTGAGACTCTTCAGCATCAGAGAATTTACAAGGGAGGGCAAAAGCTGTGGAGTCCTGGCTCTGGTGAAGCTGCAGAGGAACAATGTCCTACAGCCCAGCCAGATGCCTCAGGACCTTAAGAAACGACAGTGCTGATTTCTCCAGATCACTGTGTTCCTTGCTGAGAGTTTTAACACATTCCAGAACAATGCAAAAGTAAGTTCTGTAGCTTAAGAGGTGTTAGTGGATGACAGTGACACTTCCAACACTCATTTTGCACATTGGCAAGAAAATTTCACCTACTCTTCAGTCACGTGTAACAAATAGTGTACCCTGGCAGGCTGCTAACAGATTTTGTCAAAACCATCAGGTCTGCACTTTTTAACCCCCTCCTCCAAATCCTTGCCTTGAAAATAAGTCCAGTATGACTGCTGGTTCATGGAGACACACCCCTTACAGCTTAATACTGATATATTAAACTTCCGGAGACTTAGATTTTCTAACAGATGATGGCTTCATGCATTTAGACTTATGCAGGATGGCACTTCAGCTACTCAATTTCTGTTAATTTTAGTGCCTGTGTTTACCTACTTTACTTATCAGCATGGGAATAAAAATCCTTCAACTCAGGGAAATCTTCCTAAATTTAAAAATAGATTAAACCTGATCTACATGATTATTGGAGTAGTTAAACATCCAAGCAGATGCTTCTTCCAAGTCAGGACTGCGTGATTTGTGTTTTGATGAAGTAATTACTGTCATATGTTGGTGGGGCATCTAATTAGCAATTAGTTATAGCTTCCTTCCTGATCCAATTAATCAAATTCACGTTAGTGTAACTTAAGAGTAAATTTGATCAAGTGATCAATTTTAATGCCTGAGCAGTTTCAGTAAACAAATTGTTCAACCCACTTACATTTCTTTGCGGTTGAACCAGAGAGGCTGTTCCTGCTCCTCCTCCAGGCTGGGTCAGGCTTAAGTCTTGGTTTCCTCCCCCTAAGGGACAAAAATGCTCTTGAAAGTATGTGTGCTTTTAATTATTTTGTTATACACACTGAAGCACAGCCCTGTCTTCTTCAAGGGAAATCCAAAGCCTTGCAGCCAGTACATCTGAAGAGGATCGAGAGATTTATTTATTTTTAAGATCATTAAGGCTTCTGCTTTATATGAATGAGCTACAAGTTTGCTTTCTTTAGGGAAATGGAACTCTATTTTTATTTATCTATTTGTTATAATGTGTCAAAGTGATCTCTTTACTTCCCTAGAGACTTTTGAAGACAAGAGGAGGACTGTCTCCCTCGCTTTAGGCCCCACAGCTTTTTACCAGGGCAAGCAACACTATCTTCTCTGAAGAGACTTAAGCAAAGTGTTTCCTGATGCTCATTCTTGTAGCAGAAGCTGACTTACCTTAGTCACAGGAGTTCCTCCACTTCATTTCTGGGATGAAATCCTTCCAGCTGCATGAGCAGGGAGCCCAAGTTGCTGTTTCAGACAAGCATTTCAGGTTGTCATATTTGCAACTCCTCGTAGCTGTCCCAGTTGGACTAAGACTGGAATTACACCTGCAGATGCAGGATAACTATTTATCTCACTCAAAAAATCAACCCAAAGTAAAAAAAAAAATCACCTCAACCCTTGTGCTGTTTTCTTAGAGGCAGATCAGAATACTCCTGGGCGTGTTGTCTTTCAGGTTGTTATATTGAGATAAACTTGACTGTAGTTGGCATCTTACCTCTCAGAACTCCTGTGCGAGTCTTCTGAGTAACGTTAATGCTCTGCCAGACTGATCGCTTGATTTGCATAGAAAAGCACTTTTGTTTCTGTGGCCTCACATAAAATTTGTAAAAAGAAGCCATCTGGGTGGATACCAAGGATGCATTTACAGCTTAGGTTGTGGTGTGAAGCTGTTGTGTGGGATATAGAGTTGTAATAGACCTAACCTGATTGTACAGAATTTTTAAGCTGTGTGTATGCCACTAAGAAATGAATATTTTTCAACACAAAAGCTGATGTGGACTTGCCTTTAGGAGGGGAGGATGCTCATTTCTAGCCCTCCCCTCAGCCCTCTTTGTGCTGTCATGAGAAAGTGTCTGACCTTAGGTGACCTCCAAGAGGTTCCAGCTAAAAGCTTGAAGAATAAAAAGCATCTTTTGTGCTTGTACAGTAGACAAACTGTACCAGGTATTCTGTAGCTGGTTATGCTCATGCTGCAAGATTCATTAGCAGAGCACTTCACAAATACAAAAACTATTAACATAGTTTGGTCAGCAGGAGCGTGTTGATTTTTCTTCCTCCCATATATAGCGTATGTAATGACTTGAGATTGATTAATCTCTCAAGAGCTATGTTTAGTCTCTCAAGCTTTGGTTGTCTGCAGCAGAAGATGAACATGGAATCCTAAATAAGCCTAAAATATTTCAGGCTGTGACACATTTCAGATGGCTGGGGAAAACAGTCCAAGATTATTACTTAATCAAGTCTGACCTCTGGGAATGATGGAGAGGCAGTGGGAATGAAGGCAGCTCACCTTTGCCTTTATGCCCCTTCCCCTTCTTTCTCTAGCCTGATGTTCCTGGATTTCTGATAATAATGCAAATCTTCAACATCTGATATCGAATAGCTCAGTTATTAACGTGATGGGGTTTGTTTTTTTTTTTCCTGAACTGATGTAATTGAAAAGTGCATGATGGAAGTTCTGTCAGACACTGGCCCTTGTCTCACTTCAGTCTGCTTAACCTCACCAGTTTGGTGACAGGCTGGCAGTGAAAAACTTGTGTTCTGAAATACAAGTTTTGAGATGGGAAAAATACAGAAACACCCAAGTTGCCATCGCATTATCTTACCCTCACCCAAAGACACAGCATTTTGCCTTGAGCCCTAATATAGGCAGGCAAAGTGTGACTGTCTTGCTTTTAAATCTTTATAAATGTTCTTACCAGAATTGAGTGTGCAATATTGAAGCCTTGTGAAAGCTGCTCAGTATTGGCTATCTATGCAACCTAAGCTGCTGTTGTTTTCTGTTCTGTTTCCTCCTTCCCCTCTACAGATTTCAGGAAACCTTACTGTGCCTTGGATTACAGGTTGTTCCAGAAAAAGAGCAGTAAGTATATTTCCATTTAAGTATCTAATGCCTCAAGTGAAGGAATGAAAAGCTTATAAAAATGCTTTTATGAAAATGTCAGTAATTTACCTTGTGTTGGGGTTTTTTTCCCCTTTTTTTTTACTCGGATACAAACCTCTGCTGGTACATTTTATTGAACATAAAGTAAATGTGTATCTTTAAAAGCAGGTCAAGGTCATAATCCTGTTTTCCTGGGTATATGAATTGTGCTATTAGCAGAAATCTAACATCTGACTTGTTAAGGATTGAGAGATTAGAGCTTAGAATACTTTTTTATATATTGGAAGTGAACTAGTTGTTAACTGAGGCATCTGAATGCTTAAGAGAGTAACTCCATCCTCAGCTACTCTGCACAGAATTAGTCCGTGCTATCTGTGGTAACTTTATCAAGTCTAATTTTATCCACAAATATATTGTTTCACATTAGGCAGAATCAAGTCAGGTTGGTGTCCTCAGGTCACAAATGACTCCAAACTGTAACACAAGGTATGAAACAGCTTCTGTGCTCGGTCTCAGCTGTAGCACCCTTGTAGTTTCTGCAGACTGTTAGTATCACTTAATTCTTTTTCTGTAGAGAGCACTTTATAAGAGCATCTCCCAGAGGAACCAGCACTTTTATACAAGTCCTTCTGTTGTTCTTTCCATTTTTTCTTTTTTTTTTTTTCCCCTAAGTCCTAGTTCTCTTGAGTAGGCTTTGAAAAATGTAGTCCTTTTCTGCAAGGTACCTTCCCTTCATCACTTAATGGCCTTTTAAAACACCAGGCAGCTGGGGAGTGTCTCAAGGTACAGTTTCACTGCTCATCTGAGCTGATTTCAGAGCACATCATTGTTGAAAGGGGAGACTTCCTGCCCCCCCATCTCCCTTCTGGTGCTCTGCCACCCCATCCGCAGCACTGGTGCCAGTATCTAATTGCAAGGTAATCCAGGTCAAGCGTCTGACCTGTCAGACACGTATTCTTCTGCTGAGTTTCCTTTAGTGAGTCAAATGTACTTACTGGGGATCAGATGAGTGTCTGAGCCAGCTCAGAGTCGGCAGCAGGAGTAGCTGGGAGCAGTGAAGGAAGTGGGCCATGGTGCTGTCCCCTCCTTCCCAACACTGCCTAGGTTGTTGAGGAGCTGTAGCGGAAATTTCTGTGAGAAGCTTAAAGCCTTCAAGGATGTGGAAGTGCCTGTTTATTAAGGATGATTATTAGGGAATTATTTTTCCCTTAGACCTTTACTCCTGTGTCTTTTTGTAATCAACAAAATGCATAAACCCCGTTGGTTAATACAGTCTGGCTTGACAACATCCAATTTGAATGCAGAACTACCCTTCTTCCAGAGACAACTTTAGGAGCTGGCACTCTGAAACTGCTGCATAAGCAGAGGTGGAAGACAGCAAAAAGAGAGAAAAAAATCTCCTGCTCCTAGGAAACTTCAGTTTCAAATATGAAATTCTTTTGAAGAAAGAGTGTGAGGAACCAAAATAGAATGGATGGAGTTGTGGAACTGAGATTATGGCAATTACTGCCATTCAAGCAGGCAAGAGGCTAATCTGTATTTGGTTTAAAATAGAGAAGATCATCTTTTAGATGCTCTGAATTTTTAATCTTTTTGCCTTGATGTTTTGTTTTCCTTGCCCTGTCCTTCAACTGCATCAAGAAAGAAATAAAAACTGTGCAGTTCTGAAGAAACTCTTTCTAGTCTGCTCAGTCAGCTATGCTGGAAGATGATGTAATCCTGACTCTTAAGGAATATTGGCCTAGAAATAGCACCCTCTCAGTTACTCATGAGCATGTCTTTGGAAATGACAGACTTCTGTGTTCTGTCGTGGTGTGCGTGCAACGCATTGACCTTTACAAATGCACTGATTCTTGGTTTTTCATGGGGTGGTGGAAGGATAACAAGGATTCAGAAATACCAGTGAAGATCCTGGTTAAAGAGAATGAAAAGGAGGAAAATATCTTCACTTTTCTCCTTGCATTTAAGTCTTGAATTTACTAACTGTGCTTACGTTACATGTCATCTGAGGTCTTAGAATGGCAGCCTGGGCCAGTGTTTCGTCACCCTCAGTGTCAAAAAGTTCTTCCTTAGCTCTGGTCTGAATCTGGACTAGTTCATGTGAGGTTTCCATGGAACATTGCCCTCGGTGAAGAAACTTGCAGGGAGCTGGTCTTGTTTTTCCCACCCCCCTGTCTGGAGCAGCCCGCAGTGTAGCGATGGCCTGGATACCTTCTCGAGTAGTGTACATCTGAGCTTTGGTGGAACCTCCTTCAGCTTAGGGGCTCCGGCCTCCCAGTCTGGCATGTATTTTGAGGGAGAAATCCCAGAATTTCTGAGGCTGGAATAGACCTCCAAGATCATCAAGTCCAGCCTATAACCCAACACCATGACATCAGCTAGACCATGAGTGGAGAGTTCCTGTGCTAAATCTTGATTTGTTTTACATTGCTCTTTCTGCACATTGCCAATTTGAATAAAATTCTGGAGGTAGTGGCACTAAATGTTCCCGTGAGAGTCCTGCCTGTCACAGGAGGAGTACAGTAGATGTGCTTTGAAACAGGTGAAAGAGCTGGTCTAACACCAGGTCAGTGTGAGACCTGCCACCACTTGTGCTGGCACATCTGGGGCGTGGGGAAGACAGCTGGATCACGTGGAGGAGATTAAGTGTGGGAGATACCTTCTGTAGTGGTTCTATCAATGTATCTTCTTGGACTTGCTGCCACAATAATCCTTATGAGTGATGGAGAAAAAATACCTGAGGGTGGCTTTTAAAGTGAAATGAGCACACAGAGAGATTAAAGCTCCCTAAAGTCAGGGTGCACCTCAGTTGTACCTTCCAGTTAATATTTTTGCTTCTTCCTGTGAAAGATTGCACCATGTACCTCAAGGTATTTCATTTGTTCATCTTTGCATTAGATAACGTGCATAGCATGTCATGACCTTCCTCCTGTGAACAGCTCCTCCTCTCTACTCCCAACAGCAATCCTTTAGCTAATGCAAAGGGAAGACGAGTCTTAGCATTGTTTCAGACAAAATATGTCTATTTGGTACCCAGCAAGCTGCACCTAAGTTCCAGAATCACTTCAGCTTCTTGTGTGTGGTGATCCTGCAGGATGGAAGGATGTCATTATCTGGCCAGGAATTGGAAAAGACCGCTTTCTGGTCAAATAGAAGGAAGATGTCCATAGATAAGCAAGAGTCATGAAAATTGCTGTCTAAAAATCCATTTCCTTTGGGACTGAACAGTTGCTATTTAACAAGCTAGTTCAGAATCTCAAGAAGAAGGGCGAGTTGTCAGTTTGTGCAGAGGGGAAGTTGGTTTTGGAAATTACAGAGTGAGATGACCGAAGATGAGAATGTGATTTATTTTTTATTATTTTTTTTGTAAGACTGTTCTGTTGTGCTGATACCTCTCTTTTCCACCCTCTTCTTCTTAGCTGTGTTTTAGAAACACATATTAACAGAATATATGTGATCTTGGCCGAGTCTTGGAACAGTTACAGCTCTCTTGAAGCTGTGGTACTATGAAATATTTATCAATTCTGCTTCCTTGGGAGCAAACTTCAACCCAAACTTCCCAACCAGTGGGAAAAGATGCAAAAAGTCTCTCTTCCAGAAGTCGAACAATTTGTGTGCTAATATTATGTTTGCAGTAATAGTTTAAGGTGCTTCAGATGCCATTTGGCTTGCAGTCCATTTCCAAATACATTTTTTGCCTGTAGGCTGCTCTGTCTTCTGCTCTGAATGAAGCTGGTGGTAGCACCTCTCTCCTCCTGGGGGCCTTCAGGTAACACTTTTTCATCCTAATGAGATTGAAGGTATCTCATGATGGGTACTTACCAGCTCACTTGATGAGAGGGGACCTGTCAAGACTTGGCAAAAGACAGTGTGTAGATACCATCTCCTGGTAGTTACAGCCACCAGCTGCCTGCCTTTTTATGCCCTGGGGAGAATCACACGTGGCCTGGGAGTCATCAGGGCTGCGCAGTGTGGAAACGCGTGTGGTGTGCCTGGCTGAAGGAAGGACTGGTCTTGCAAAGGTTCTTCCTATTGCCCCGTTCCTCACGTGGTGTGTGTGAGTATCAGTGTCTGGCCCAAGCAGTGGGCCTGGTTCTGTGGCAGGAGACTGGGTGTCACTGAGACAGGGGGACAACTTTGTGACAGTTGTGAAACGTCAACTTAAAACCTCCTGATAAATCCCCATGACAGAGTTTCTGAGAGGTAATGACTAAAATTGATTGCGAGAGGTTTGTTTGCTAGAAATAACCCTCACCTTAGAACACTTCCAGCAGAACCAAACGGTTGATTTAATAGGATTTTGCTGCAGTTTAAATAAATACAACTTTTTGTTAACGACGTACAGCGCTCTGCTGCCACGAGGACGCAACAGTTACTACGTTTATATTTAACCTCCAGTTCTTTCATTTTTCTTTAACATACCTTTTATTAATCATCTGAAGGTGGCGTATAACTTCTGTGCCCGTGGCCTGAAACACTTCCAACTCGCGCATCGAAACCGATCTGAAAAAGCAGGCTCTAATAACAGGCAGGATAAGGACACTCCACAGCAATGCAATTACTCATCCCAGTTACAGACACCAAATTTGCACCACCAGTATTGCCTGCACGGTGGGTATTCCGCAGGGCTCGGCAGAGCGCCAGGAATGTCTGTAATAAACTGGGTCATCTCTTAGGAGAATGCTCTTCTTACACTTGAGAGGTCAGGGGATAAGCAGGGTTTAACCCTGCGCTCGGCAGAACTGCTGATTCAGTTTGCTCGCAAGGATTGCTTTTCATTTTGAGTTGATAGTCTTATTTTCTGCTGGAAGAAGCTTCTCTCTGCTTTTTAAAGCATGGATACTGGAAGCGGTGAACAGAAAAGAATTCAGCAAACAGTTAATGCTGCTTTAGCCCCATAAAGCTGAGCGTCGAATTGGATCTGCAAAGAGGAAATGAGAATTGTATCCATAGTTGTTGTTATAATGAGGTAAAAATAAGAACTGAATTACAGGCTTGACTTCAGCTATGGAAAGGATTGTCCTAAATATGAAGCTTTTCAATATTATCTTTTGATTTCATTCTTTTCCTATGCTGACTGATGCATAACCGTGAATATGATATTTATAGGACTCTGGGTTTTTTTCGCTTGTTTCCTCGGTTCCTCTGATGCCACTAAGCTGGAGAAGGTTATAAACTGCATCGACAGAAGTGTAGTTAGGTGATCAATGTAGGAGTTCTACCGTCTGCGCTCTCTGAGACTCCATAAAGCGGCTCACATCGACCGTGCGCCAGAGGCAGGCCGGCAGCTCCCGCGGGTCGCTTCGTACGCAGTGACCTGCTGCCATTTTAGCAACTTCTTTGTGAAGCAGAGCCCTTAAATGTCAAGAATCCTTCTGGTAAAAATCTGAGTCCAGAAACCTGATCAATTCTCTTTCATTGCAGCAGAGGCCCACCAGCTGTATAACAGGCATCACTTAGGCGGCCAAAATGTGCCATTCCGAAGACAGCGCTTTCAGCTTCTCAGAGGCTCAACTCTACTTGCTTGGCTATGTTCAGTAGGTTACTCAGTGCTGTTCTTGGTGGGGGAAAAAAGGCAAAAATGAGATAGAGACTCAAAAGTAAAAAAGTTGAAGTGGGATGAGAAGCAGTAATTAGAGAGGATGCAGACTTTGCTAGGGCCTCTCAGCAAGGCTGCTCCCCTCAGCCAGGCGTTTCATACATCCTCTATTTTCACACACGTGTTTTTCCCTTCTGTTTTGTTCCTGCTTTCTGGACTCTTCCGTGTGATGCGTGTTGTGGGGGTTTTGTTTTTTCTTTCATATCTGTTGACTGAAAAAACTTGTTCTCCATTTCCTTCTCTGACTTGCAATGGGTATCGGGGTGGCTCACGTGCTGCTGCTGCACAGGCTCTTCAGGAACAAGCAAAAGGATAAAGTACCTCGTGTGGCAGCAGCAGCAAGAAAAACAAAAGTCCATCTTGTCATCTGAAACACTAGGGGTTATTTTTGACAAAGAGGTAAACCAAAAACTTTTAAGTTGTGAGGTTTATTTTCCACCTCTTCATTTCCACGGTAAGTGGCTGCAACAAATTTCTTTGGGAATGTAACTACAGGAGAATTCCTGTAATTAAAAAATATCTACTTTGATCTGAACTATTGAGACTGATTCTACAACTCTGCTCTTGTAACAAAATTATGTAGCAGTTGTGAAGGGAAAACCATTGAACAGCGATTTATCTAAGAAGGCTTTTATTAAAACATTTGTAGTAGATCATCAGAATGAACATCCACCTAAAATGGAAAAGATAAGACACTGCTTTTTCTAGTAAAATTGTGGGAGGCCTGGTGGTTTTGCAAGCACTGCTTTCTCTGCTGAAACCCCTTGTATTTAATAAGTACAAGCTGAGCAGCTTCTGTGCTCTTTCTGTGGTACCATCCCTTTGGTAGCTCCATCTATAGTCCTTGTTGGGGTCTTTTGACCAATGTGGGATCCTTTCACATATGGCAAATATAAACCTTTTCTATTAGCCAGTATTCTTACCCTGTATTCTTTCAGTAGAAGCAGAATTTTCTTAGATAACTGGGAAATCATGTGGCAAGCAGAACTCTGAACTTCCTCCAGCATCAGTTGTGCTTTCTTTTGGATTTTGTTCTGATTTGGCTCTTGCAACAAACTAGGTGAGAGAACACAACACAGCTACACCCTGATATCTGCAGCAATATTAGGCCGGCTTCCTTTTCCTTCTCTCACTTCACCCCTCTGCCAGGGACAGGGAATTTCCACGGCATGTTCCAGAGGGTTTCTTTCAGCTGTGCCTATTAAATATGAAGAAAGTTTCTATTTGATTTTCCTGTGAAGTGCAGATCACAGTAAGCTGCGTGAGCGGCGGAGTGCTGTCAGCGTGAACTCTCCAGAACCAACAGCGAATATTATTTATTTATGTTAAAAAAACCCAAATGCTCAGTATACTCTAAAAGGTGAAGCTTCCCCGAGAGTTCAGGAAAGCAGGACAGGCTGGAGTGATTTTTTTTATTTTTTTTTTTAAATCCCTGTAGTTGTGTTTCCATCACAGTCCTTTCCACCTTCCTTTTCCTCAGCACTTGGCTGCTGCTCCCCAACTGCAGAGCAAGAGCTCTCCCCATCGCTTTCAGAAGTTGCAGTCTTTCACCCCCAGCTAGAAAAGGTGATAGTGCTGCAGCTGTTCTGGAGAGAACTATACTTCTGTTCTTTGAAAATAGCTTGTAGGTAGGAGGAGCTCAAGTCAGGCGTGTAGGGACATCTGCTAAAGAATGGCCATCGGGATGCTCCTGAGGTGAAGTCCACAGACTGTACTTGAATAGAACTGGTACATTTTGATTTACTGGACCATCTGGGATAATTTAAGGTGAGGGGGTTTTGATACCCTATTTTATAAACCTACATCGAGCCTTCCAACGGTTTGAGAAATCATAGTTTTTAAAAGAAGAAAATTGCAAGAACTCCCATATTTTGAAGGTGAATGACAATTAAAATGGGTAACTGTACAAGACAGTCAACGGCTTCTAGTTCTGCAGAATTTCCTTTTAATACATTTTAAAGTTGTTACATTCAAGATTTCAGCTATTGAAAGCATGATTGCATCTTACAAAATTCAGCTGTTGAAATAATGACCAACTTGGCACATGTGGCTACAGCTTACTCCTAATAGCAGGAGAGATGACAAGCACGGGCTGGTGTAAAGAAACCATAGATTTTTAGTTAAAATTCTGGCCTAAAAGCTTTTGATAAAGCTTGTCAGTTCTACCAGCAAATGATATCGTATGGCCCCAACAGCTCAAGAAGTGGCAGGATGTGAAGGATTCATTTGTCAGTGTTACCCCTTTTATCGCTAAACCACTATCGCATACAGCGAGAAATGTACACAAAGAGTTAGGGAACTCACAAGTAAACAGTGCAACCAATTTAAACTCTGAAGCTTACCAAATAAACATTAAAGTATTCCCTTTAGGAACTGAGAATCCTTTGAATTATGCATGTATTGTAGTTTGCAGTAAGATAAAAGAACTTTAGGTGGGGGAGGGTGAGAATCTTGAAAAGCCTTAAGGAATAATTTGCATAAATTGGGTGAAGAAAGTAAACAGCACAAGGGGAAAATAAGTTATTTTCAGTAAGGCCTTATAGAATGAGATAAAACACATTAAAAAAAAAAATCAGGTGGAGTTGAAACAAAGCTGAAATGCTTTAAACTTGCATTAGCACTGCCATTGCCTTTAAAGCAAATCCCAGGGAACTCTGTACTGCCCTGGATACAAAAACAAAACAAAAAAACTAAAAAAAAAAATATTTCAATTCTTAAGGGAGAGTTAAAAGAGAAGAGAAGCCATGGAGACAGTATAACATGTGTGTCTTACCCTATGCAAGACCTCTGGAAATTAAATGAACAGCATAAGCAGATTTTTTTTTAAATCTAACAGTATTTTTTTTATCTTACAGTTACAGGACCGCACACAATTTAGTGACCGAGACTTAGCTACCCTAAAGAAATACTGGGACAATGGCATGACCAGCCTGGGCTCAGTCTGCAGAGAGAAAATTGAAGCTGTGGCTGCAGAATTAAATGTTGACTGTGAAATAGTGCGGGTAAGAAATCCAGAGTCTTCCCTTATCTTGTCGCAGAAGCAAAAATAGGACAGATGAAAGCCTCTAAAAATTTCATGAGGAAGCTTGAAATAGATTTCATGTATTACATAATAAATGACCATGTTGGGAAGTGCTCTCTTGCTCTTTCTGCAGTCTATATATAGAAAAAAGCCCTCAGGTAAGAGTCTTATTGATCAGCAGCAGAAGCAGCACTACGAGCTGTTTGACGTTCTCTTTAGACTCCAGTAAGATTTTTAAGTAAAAGTGTTACATTCTTGGGTTATTTTTAAGGGATATCCTAGAAGACTGTAAAGAGCTATTTATATTGTTACTAAGACACCAAAACAAAAGCCTTTCTAAAGAAGGATACAAATCACTGTGAACATATGCCAAAAAAAATAAAACAGGGGGGAAAAAAATAATAGGGGAAAAAATATCTCATGAGACTGACTTGAAGCCAGGTTGAGATGTGATAGAGGGCAAAGGGGACTGTGGAGAACTCTGTCTCACTTCAATTTGCTAGTCTGTGAAGGTGTCGGTGAGGATGGCTTGCTTTAGAAGACACAGGTTTAGTGCAGATAAACTGATTCCTGAGAATCACTCCACATCATCTCTTGCAGAGGCTGGGAAGTTTGGTACAGCATCGGTCGTTGCCACTGTATTCCCAGTTACTAGACATGACATCATCATTCTAAAACTGTGGGTGTCTCATTCACTCAGGGTGTCTCCATTCTTCAAAAAAGAGTAACAGTCTGTGCAGTCAGTACAGAGCCATCATTCGAGTCTTCCTTTCCCTCATAACAGGCATGACAGTTGTAACTCAGCCTTTCAGCCTTCGGCTGCTTTTTCCACCTCTTTCTTAGAATTCTGATGTCGCTACAAAAGCGGAACTAGGAGCCCTTCTTTGAAACTCTTCTTTTGTGGAGGTCTCTCTTGGGTTGGTACATCAAACTGGTACCAAAGCTACTTCAGCGCTGAACACTGATCTGGTTATTTACTTGCCTCTTTTCTTGAGCACTTGTGAATTATAAAAAATGCAATTGTACTTCTGGAGGATGAAAAGAATTGCTCTTTCCTGTGTAGAGAACAAAGCTGCTCCGTATTATCCAAGCTCTTCAGTTTGCTTTCTGAAAGGTGAAGCTGTTTCCACTGCCAGCATCTCAAAATGGACTCCTGGATATGAAATACCTTATTCACAGGACCGTAAGAGTGACATTCGTGCTTCACCTCCCTTACTTTGTTCCCTTAAGAACCTCCTTATTGGCATGGAGAGGATGACAGTACGAAGTCCTGTACCCATCTTTTGATAGCATCTGCTTGAAAAGCTTTTGTAGATGCTGCACTAGGCTGTGATCAGCTCCGTAAGACTGTGTGGGAAATACACACACAAATCATCAAAAAGATTTCTTTTCTTCATAGTACCTGGTGCTGTTACCAGTGTCTGTCCCACCTCTGGTTCTTCTATATGTCAGACTTGAGAACTGTAGCCACTAGAATAGGTGGAGGTTGGTCCTGCACCGTGCTGTGCTACTTTTTGTTTGTTTGTTTGTTTGTTTGTAAGGTCTGAATTAATGCTCCAAGGACGTGTGTGATCTTCAGTGCTTCTTGTTCTTCCTCTAAGGACACCCACTGTGTGCATCCCAGCTGCAGGACAGGTATTTTCCATCACATGCTTTAGAGGATCTGTCCTGAATTCCTTTTGGGGCCTATATAGGTGCATGACATGCTTCTCTCCTTACCTGCTGACCTATATTGCCCTCAGTAGGGAGCACTGGTGTCTGCAGGTCAGCATGCAGCAGGGTCTCCTTCTCCTAGAGAGTCAGGACACAGCAGTGACACTGTCACCTGTAAGGTGGGAGTGAGCCACAGCATCTCGACCCCGCGCTGCCTCTTCAGCCGTGAAGAGTTGGACCGAGGGATGCTTCTGGAAAAAGCTCCTCACTTTCCATGCTTGTACTTGGCTGCCTTTGCATCATACTGTACCTTCAATTCTAGGGAAGGTGCAACCAACTGTTTCTCCCGTTGTGATGTAAAAAAAAAAACCCAAAAATACATGCAGCACATGTAAAATAGTACCAAGAATATGTAGAAAAAAACAAGTAAATAGATAGACATCAAATAATGCACACAACAAATATATAAATCTATTCTATAAATAATACAATTTTATAAAGATTTTAGTTATATATGCTTATATGTATTTTTATATATGCATCTCATTACTTGCTTTAATTCCATTAAATACATGTCCCCATTTTCCCCTTTTAATAGCTTTTTTTACTGGAAATTCATATTTTTTCCCAGATAAATACTGCTTTTCCAGAAGTACAAATGATTGATCCTTATGACTCATACTGGCTTGAAAGCTCTCCAGTAGAAAGAGAGTACCAAATCTCTTTTCCAGCCCAAGGAAAGATAATGTTTGTCACTATACAGAGTTCCACTGGATTTGGTCTTTTAAGGTTGAACAGGGCATTTTATTCCATAGGTTTTGTACTTCTAGTAGGAGCGTGGACTTGTGAAGTGACTGCTGATTTTGACTCAGTGTGCCCATTTGCACCCACAAATGTCTTTCATGTGTTCCCAAGATGCCAAGAGAGGGAAATGAAAGTGATATTGTATCTAAATATGTGAACTCTGGCCAGTCCTTTGTTAAACTTACGCTATTTCTTTTGCTTACATTATATTTACTGCTGATGGCATGTGTTTGGGGTGGTTTTTTGTAGTTATGCATTTTTGTTTATATTTCTCTTGACTAATTTTATTCATTCATACCAAAAGAGCATCTGAAAGCAGAATAGCCTTCTTGGCACTGGGACTTGAGGTGTTTGAGAGAGACAAATGACAGCTATCAAAACTCCTCAGAAATACAGGAGGAATATCAGAAAAATGCATGACAGTTACTTAGCTTTTTATTAATAGAACATAAAGCTTTCATACCTAAGAGGTCAAAAGCTACTCCTGAGCATCCACCACAGACTAAAGCCCCCTCCTCCTCTTTCCCAGCAGCTCGTCAGATAGAAGCTGGTTTATTGAAGGTATTGCTTTGGTCTGAGTTCAAGCAGTTGCAGCAGAAAAACTGTTCATTCTCACAGCAGACTGATGGCCCTTCTTGCTGGGGGCCCTAGCCTAGTCTGGATCTGACTTAGGATCAAGAAACACATTGGGAAAACAACTCGGAATCTTCCATCTTTGTTTTTTTAGTTAGGTGGGATTTCTGAAGGTTCTAACCTTAGAATCTTTCTAGCACGTTTGACACCCTAACCTCAATCTCTGGAGAGCGGTAATTGTGCTTTTCGGGTGTCTCCCTGCCAGTCCACTTAGGAGGTGCCTGAGTGCAGCCATATGCTGGCTGCTTCTGCCTGGCCTCCAGCCTTTCTTCTCTCCCTCTCCTTGGTCATTTGTTAGTGAAGCTGTAGGAGTGGCTGCCGAGTTCATTGCTGGCTGCTCTAAGTAGGCTTAATGAGTCTGATCACGTGCACTTTCCAGATGTGGTTTGAAGTTTTTAAGTTCTTATTTTAGGGCTGTAATTAGAATTATTAAGCTGGTTTCCTGCATAGAAATATTGGTCTGCTCTTAACACTCGGCATTGTGCTGCTCCAGAATATTCACAGTTAA
This sequence comes from Megaceryle torquata, assembly GCA_024611175.1. Taxonomy (NCBI): domain Eukaryota; kingdom Metazoa; phylum Chordata; class Aves; order Coraciiformes; family Cerylidae; genus Megaceryle; species Megaceryle torquata. The sequence goes on along the minus strand of JANIJG010009535.1, from coordinate 27,224 downwards.
GCATAGCACGCAGGATATGGAACTTTATTACTTTTCGTTCCCATTTTAATTTGAGTGACTATAAAAATACGTTCATCTTCTGTGACATACTCAGGATGTTGAATGAAAGGTTTTATGCTTTGAAAGATATGTAAAAAGACAAGATCTGCCTTTCCCAAGTACCTCTTTTTTTTTTTTTTCTGAATTTAAAGTAAAAAAGAAGCAGGTTTCCTTTTGAATTCTCCAGTTGTTAAAGCTATTTGTTACCCTTATAAGATGATGAGAAAATTTAAAGAAGGGCAATACACTGTTTGGAAAAAGAGATGCTTCGTAGCTCTCTGTGTACCTGGTTTGCATCCTTCAAAGAGGAAAATCAGCAAGCTGGGAAAGCAAATGTCACCCAACAGAAATGGTTTGCTACAAACAGAATTAAGCATGTCATCTTTTAGCTAGTTAAAGAGATTCAGCTTTTAAAAAAAATATTTTTCTTCAAGGCTGGCACTGCATGAAACTGTCTTTAGTAGTTGGGACTGCTGTTGGTGTTTCTTAACTTCACTATTTGATAATTGAGGTATTATAAGTAAAAAATTTTTGCTAAACTTTTTCATGCTAAATATCAGAACTGCAGTTGAAGAAAGAGTGATGGGGCAGAGGAGCAATGCAACTATTTCTGAAATAATGCTAGAGTAATGTTTACTGTATCTTTAAAGAAAAAAAACCTATACTACTTTAATATATTCAGTAAACTCTGTTGGAACACAGACCTTATGGAAAGGATCCACCTTTTGCCATGCCCTGGTCGTTGTCAAAACTGGGAACTGCCCTTGCTTTCAAGAGAGAGGTCTGATTTTTAGCACTCCAGCACTAAGCACGATTCAGAGCCTTGTAATGACCCTGCTGCACCTACATTGTCATCACAGTAATCAACCCACAGCTTGTGTGGCCAAACTCCACCCTTACCTGTCCTGGGCCAGCGTGTGGTCAGGTCCTGGACCAGTGAGGATGGTCCCATAAGTGCTGTCAGCACTGCTCCTGTTTATTGTGGTTTAGATGGTGTGGAAGGGGGAGCAGAGCCAGCTCAAGAAGACTGGAAGTGAGGAGCTGGTGAAAAAAATTGATTCCTGGCTCTGAGAAGGACTGTGGGGTGCCAGTGGAGAACCAGCTTGGATAGAACGAAGCGTCTGGGGTGCAAGAGCTGTTAAGCAGAATTGAAATTAGATGAGAAATCAAAAGCCTAAGTAATGTGAGGGAAGGGAGAGAGTTAAGAGGGGAAAAGTTGCAGACGAGTCTTACTACATCATGTTAAACTCTGCTTTGAGTCTTTAATAAATTTTAGTGGTAGACTTCATCAGACAAAGCAAGGTAATTAACAGTTATACAGATCCACTTGGAGAATTTTGAATGTCTTTTTTAATCTCCATTTTATTGATGTAAACTTAAAGCATCCATACTTACCTGATGATGCATGGACTTCCAGGTTCCTTGGTCCTGGATGTATTTCATCTCCCACCACTGTTTACATTGTGCTCTTCTATACCTTACTGCAGGCAGTGTTTCTTAAAGACTTGTCTTCCAAACTCAGGGGAAGAGAGGATAATGCTGCTCTGAATTTAATTCTGCCAGGTTATGTTCTCTCATCACAGTGGAGTGATGTAGAGCTATCACCTTGGACAATGTCTTCTGTGCTGTAGGAAATCCTAGAGCAGATGGGCACTTTGGGTCATTGGAAGTTGCAAAGAGGAAGAACCTTGGGTTAAATTCATTGAATAGCTTAGGTGAGGAGAGATCTGCCGAGGTCACCTCGTCCTATTCTTTATTTAGAGCAGGACTGACTCCAGAGTTAGGTTTCTCAGGATGTTGTCCAGGAAAACGTTGAGCACCTCCAAGGTGCCTGGAGGTTCCAAGACTCCTAGGGACACACTGTTCCAGTGCCTCACTGTAAAGCAGTATTTTTTTTTTTTCTTTTTCTTAACTCCAGTCAGACCTTCCCTTGCTGCAACTTGTGACTGTTGCTTCCTCTCCTTTTGGTGGGCACCTTCCCCGTTCCCTTGTGAACCTGGACCCAGGACTCCAGGAAGCAGCCTCACGAGGGTCAAATATGGGGGAATAACCATCTCCTTTGAATTGTTGGCGACTCTCTCGCTCCTAGAGTACAGATGTGCTGATTTCACTTGGTTGTGGACCTGTTGCTTTTGTTATAGTTTCTGATATCATTCATGTTTATTTCTCTTACAAGACTTGGATTGGGAATCGAAGACGGAAATATCGTTTAATGGGGATTGAGGTCCCACCCCCTAGAGGAGGTCCTGCTGATTTCTCTGATCACTCTGAATTTGTTTCTAAATCAGCACTTAATCCAGGAGAGGAAACTGCTACTGAAGTGGGGGATGATAATGATAGGAATGATGAAGTATCAATCTGCTTATCTGAAGGAAGCTCACAAGGTATTTGAAAATGCAATTACTGCTGTGCCTGTATTTTTAATTTTGTGCAGTGTGCATGCTTTGGATTCTCTGTTGTACTCACTGAAAACCGTCTGAAAGAGTGTCTTAACAGTCACAAGTTGCCCACCTCGGCCACGCTGAAGGTATGGTTTGGTCTCTCTGTATTTCATTGGGTTTGTTATCACAAAACTTGCAGAAACCTCTTGTCACAGGACCTCTGATCCTGCCAGATTCCTCCAAAGTTTAATGATGAGTTCCCAATTTGCTGGTGCAACTGTGAGGTGGACAAACAGTACAAATGTCTAAGTCTCACTTCTCAAGGAAGATGGGTTTTAAAAGAGCTCTCTCTGTTATCTGGCCAGCCTGAATATCTATTTCTGGTGGCCTCAGTGTCACCACCAAGCTCATCTAAACAAGCACTAATGTGTGCAAACCTGCTCGCTTGGAGCCGGCCGGAGCTAAGTGCGCAGGGTGTTCCTGATGCTAAACTCGTGCTGGTGAGATACACTCAGAAGATACATGAGCTCAGAGTTGGTTTTGAATTAAGAGCTTTGCAGTACATCAGAGCACAGCAGAAGTTCTGCCGGGACGCGCCTGCGGCGCGCGCAGGGGCTCTGGCAAGCAAATAGAAACCGGCAGGAAAGATGGGAGGGCAGTGGCACGGACTACTCAGAGAGCCTTAGAACTGCACATCCAGGGCGCCTGTCTCTGCTTAGTAAATCACATGATCTTGAGTGATGAGTGTCTTGAACCTAATCCCCTTCAACTCCACCTCCCAGAACCTCCTGTCCACGTGAAATTGATCTCTCCCTTCCCTCTTGTCCATTAGCACTCGGGGCCCGGGGCAGACCCGCAGCTGCTGGCTTCGCGAGCCCAACTAATTGCTCCCAGTGCTTCTGATTAGATGAGATCAATAAAGCCTTGGCTCTCCAAACTAAAAGGAAGGCTGATCTAGTGCATGCTATTGCAGCTTAATATGCCAGGCTTGAGCTTGTCATTTTGTCTGAGCAATTTAAAGGAAAGAACTAGAAAAATGGAGGACTGCTGGGAATGAATTTGTGATCACTTTGTCATATTCTACTAGAAAGAGAATAGATGACAAAGAAATGGGTCAAGTGATTGAAAGCCAAGTGAGATGCAGAATCTAAGAGTTCCTGATTTGCCTGAGGTGTAGAAGGAACTGATTTAGTCAGATCTGCTTGAAAGAAAATAGTGACAGGGAAAGAGTCTGAATTCTCTGTAAGGTGAGGAATAACGCATTTTCTTGAACGAGGTTTTCACAAAACAAGGTGAGGCTGTAAGACAATGAGTAGATTATTAGAGGCAAAGCTTAAAGAAGCACAAAAAAACTATCGAATTTCCCCAGCATCCAGGAATCCCACTTTCATTCTTTTATTCTACCACAAGAATTCTTTCTATTCATTTCTCCAGTTCAAAGGAGTAGGTTTCACTGCTGCAGCTCAGTTTCTTTTGAACTTCCCGGAAAAGATTTCCACCAATACTCACGTATACTATTCAGTCACAGATAGGTGATTATTTTAATGTTTGAGACCAAAAATTTATTTTTTGGTCCTAATTTCTATATTAAAAACCTGAACGTGAAACTAGGAAAGCTTTGGTACGTTGCAAGAAGAGTAACTGATAGTTTTCCTGTTGTTTCAGGGAGCAAATGGCCTGATGTTGGTTTGAAGTACTTGTGATACGATGTCTTTTTTTTTTAATAAGGCATACAGTAATTTTTATTGCTAGACATGGACCATATAACTTTGCTTTAGTCACATCTAGCAGATGTTATGTACTTAGTGGTAAAGACTACTGATCCTTCTGTGTAAAGTTTGAATGAAATCTGAACAGCTTCTTTATTTCTGCAGAAGAGACAAATGATGCTCTGCAAAATGAAGAAATTGGTCACAAAGATGATGACCAGAATCCAGTGTCTGCTGATAATGTGGTATGTACACCTTTCCTTTGCCACCCCTGTCACCTCTTTAATTGCTCGTGGTTGTCCCACACTAGTGCTTTTCACGGGGCACAATGTAGATGTTTCTTGTTTTCTCGCTTGCATTCACGTGGAGTCAAACACAGTTGTTCTTGCTGGGTTTGATTGACTGCAGTGAGACAAGGAAGGAGAGACAGAGGGAGGAGTAATGGCAAATGGTGCAGTGTACCCCAGTTGGTTAGCCGGCCTCCTCTCGAACGAGAAGAAAGGAGAGGAGAAAGAGAAGACCTCAAGTGGTAGGGTAATTTTTCTCTCAAACATGATCTGGAACATGAACAGGTGACGGTTCCAGTTCCCAGCTGCACTGTTCCTGCAGTCAGAGAGTAAATGACAGTAGCTCAGGACATGACAAGAACATTTGTCTTACATTAATCACATGGAACCTCAAGTGGGAAAGCGAACAGGAGATTCCCTTCCCTCTCTATATATCTAAAGAGAAAGGACAGAACATTTTCTTTATTTTGCTAATATATGATCATCTTTTATGTAAACTGAAATCCCCCAGCTTTATTTTCTGTGGTTGACTGACTAGAAGCAGCTGTCTCTTTCCTTTCTGTTTACCTTCATGGCCTGCTGTGACCTGAGATATAATCACTCTGAGTTTCAGGCTGATGCGTTTACTGTGGAGATGCAGAATGGAAAATGACAAAGGTAAAAGGTCTGCAGAGATGAAGTCCAAGAGACTCAGCTCTCCAGTCTACCTGAAATCCAGCATTATATAATTTGATATAATAACAGGGGACAAAAAGAGGAATAGTCTTCTCATTCTCCGTTCTGAAAACACCATAACAAAATCTTTTACATCTATGCTGTTAAATTTGGACTGATGCACATTGGACTCCCATAAAAGCTACAGTTTTCTTATTTGAAATTCTAGTCTGTTCTTTCTTCTCCTATCTTATAATGTATTATCAGAAAGATAGTGCAAATGTTTGGCTTTGATTTAGAGACTCTTTCCTCAAGCTGAGTCTAAAAGCAAAAATATTTGAATCGCAGCGTTACTCAGGGTACAGCAGCAGATCTTCGTGACATGAAGCTTTTGAAATGTTATCACTTGAGCTGTGTTCTAAGACACTGAAGCACAGAAAATGTGGTTTCTCTTCCCTACCTTCAACACATACTTGTGAGCTTGGTGGGTGCTATTAGTGAGAGACTGTAAAACATCTCTTGAGACTGTAAATGTCTCTTGAAGGATTTCTCCGTGGTGATTAGAGGGAAGTTTCTGATGGCTGGTCTGCGGGCAGACAGAAGACTCACTCACACACACACACTCTCACACACTGCAGAGAAGAAATCTCCTCTAAAATAACCCCTCAAGAACTAACCATTAAAGTACATTGTCATTGTGGGTCTTTGCCTTCATTGTATTAAACAGTGTGCAAAAAAACCAAACTAAAATTGCTTTAGTTTAATATACAGTCTCCTAAATCTTTACAACTGTCAAGACAATGAAAAATAGTAAAAAAAAAAAAAAAAAAAAACCAAAAAACCCCAAACCCCTCTTCTTATACAACTGCTGCTTCCCTCTCAAAAATATAGTGCAATTTGTAGCTTGACCTGGGCAGTCACCCTACTGAGTTCTTGCTGAAAAATGCCATTCTTGGCACTGATTCAAATTCTTTCTGTCTCTTTGAGATCTAGATAGGAATAAAAATTAAAATCTCCTAGGTGTGCTAAAAATGGGTAAGTTTTGTGTTTGCTCTTACTGAAATAACCTTTTAACATAATTTTCTTAGATAAAGTTTTCTCTGGGGAAGAAAAAAGAAAATGCAAGTGGTAAATAATGTGAAAGTTGAATCTTCTAAAACTCGAGATAGGACTGGAATGTATTTCTGAGTTCTAAGGAGTATTAAGCTTGGCCTTTTATGTTGTATTTTAGGTATCTCTAGAAACCAGTATAAAGAGCTCTCAAGAATTTTTGAGTTAAGTGAAAATGTCCACATGTCTGCATTTGGAACCATCCTTTCTATCAACGTCCTCTACTGCTGAGGGCATTTGACTTGTGCTATGGCCAAATGAGACCTCTTTGGCTTTTGGGGTGGTTTTTAGGCAACAAGTAGGTCTGTTGGGACTTGCCTGCCACTTGCCATAAGCTCTGGCTTTGCTCTAGAGGAAGAAACTTTCCCAACCTCTCTCACCCTGCAGATCTTCACCAAAAGGCTTACAGAATAACAAGCAGGCTTCTGCAGGCTGTAAGGAGCTGCAGTATGCAGCCTCCACAGTGACATGGAGCTCCTCCTCTGTAAACAGCCAAAGACACCATGGCAGTGGCTCCGGGTACCGCGGTTTCAGTTTGGATTCTTCCCGGATCCTTTGTGGCTGAGGTGCATGATTGCCATCTAATGGGGGCTCCTCAATTCAGAATCCCTCATGAGCGAGCAAAAGCTCCTCTTGCCCTTTGTCTTTTCAGGCTAGTTGGAGACAGAGATTGTTGTTTGTTTGCCTGATCTGTGCATTTGAATATTGAGACTGAACCATTTCTTTTTGTTTCAGAAAATAGAAATTATAGATGATGAAGAAAGTGATGTGATAAGTAATTCTGAAGTGGATCAAATGAGTTCCCTTTTGGATTATAAGGTGAGTAATTAGGCTGCATAATGGCCCACAGGAAGTTCAGACGGGTGTATATTGAAGGTTGGACTTGATGATCCTAGAGGTGCTTTCCAACCTTAATGATTCTGTGATCTGTAGGGAATTCAGCCAAGGCGTGCGGGAGCCTGCAGCTTCTCTGCTGTTACTGTGCTCCCTGCACATCAGACCCTCCATCGCCTCTCCTCTTCCCATTTACAGCCCGATTACCCGGATTTCAACCCAGAAGGAGGCAGCAAAAATCCCATTTTTCCAAAGCAGTTATATTACTTTAGCTGTAGCCACCTGCAGCTCCCACCACGTGTCCCAGACAAAGCCATCAATTGAGCTTCTAAACCAAAACTTCCTTTTTGGGTGAGAATTGTTTTTCAGAGCGCTGCGGCACGCTTTGAAATGCAGCGTGATGCTGCCAGCCCTGCAAAAGGACAGAGCAGCTGGAATCCTCTAATAAAATGGGGGGGATCTGAGAAGAACTCATCATTCTCACCATGTAGTGCAGAACGTGGCTGGAAGCTGTAGTTGTGGGAGGGAGGAAAAGCAGCTGGATACCTGACGGCTGCTGTTTTCTGCCCAGTGGTAAAGGTTACGTGTGTCTTACTGCTCTCACAAGAGTTGCTGCAGTTCTGTGCTGTATTTTGAACATATTTTATGTATGTAGCCAATATTTTTTTTACTTAGAAAATAGGTATGTTCTACTAATGGTAATCAATTACCAAAATAATAAATAGATCATCTCTTCAGAACAAAAATTACTCCTTCAAGCAGTGTTTTCCTGGTAAGGGCAGCTGTGAGTGAATATGGAGAGGGAATGACCTTTTCTTAATGTCACCTGTCACCACAGTGAAAGGGTTGTTGTGACAGGATGCCCTGCAGAACCTTGGTTGTTGGTCTGTTGCTTGACATAAGTGATTAGTCTTTGTGCCTGAGCCTTTTCTGCATAAATCTGAATTCTTTCTTTGTCTGGGTAAAATCCATTGCAAAGCAGGCAACTTCGAAGTTACCATCTGGAAGAAAAGCATTCAGCTAATGGTGTTAAAATTGCAGCCCCAAATACCTCTCATTCTCAAAGCTGTTATAACCTGAAGCAGTGGAGTGAGCAATGATTTCATTGAAGAAATGTGGGGGTTTTTGGGGGGGAAAAAAACCCCAAACCAACAACTGTTTTTAAAGGCCTGTTACAAACCTTCCAGTTCATCACATCATCTTGTGTTTTCCTATCAACTCAAGTTGAATTACAGCCAGTCTAGCAAATGTAGGCAACAATATTGGAGCATAGTTTTATGTTAAAAACAAAACAAAAAACCCCAACATTTTTATCATTAAAACAAAATGCCAGCCTGTAAATTCCCTATCGAAACTTGCTGACGGAATTATTTGCTGCTACCAGAACCAGCCATCAGGGAACATAGTGTATCCAAAACTGCCAACCTAAAGAATCACCGTGGTTGCCTAAGCAAGGGTGGCTTTATTTTTGTCTCTGATATCCCTTGATAAACACAGCACTTCACGTGAATTATCCATGAACCTAAATGTTTCCTTTCTACCTGTCACGTGCCTGGATGACAATTTCCGCGTGCGTATTTTTTTCATTGTCATCATCTCGTGGAGGGTGCACGATTGGTGCTGCTGTGCAGGGACCTTATGCAAAAACACATGGTGACTTTGATCTCAAAGTGAACTGTTTGCAGAGATCACATCAGCTAAACAAAGGTAAATAACCAGAGAAAATTAATTGTAGCTCTACGCTGATCAACAGATTCAGCGTTTTGATCTTGCATACCAATCAGTTGGTAGGTTTGAAGGAGAAGGGGTATTTGGGATAAACTGCAGTGCTTATCAAATCTGATAATTGTGTTATTTTTAAATGAAGTGATTTGCAAGGACAGCAACAGGTATTTATGCACAGGTTGTGAAAAATGCCTTTTTAGCCACAGCATGCACATTTTTGATATTGCTCCATTTTATAACTGCATTCCTATTTATTCTGTAGCCCAGGAGATCTCGGGGAGGTTGGTGACCTGCTGCTTCATGATACACGTCAAACTCAGCTGCGCTAGAGGATGCTCTGTTTTAATTAGTGGTGGCTCTGAGTAAATTTCAAGTTATTTTCCCTGGTCTTTGTGTCAAGCCTCCCACTGTAATAATGGAATTTATTGCAGAATAGTTGCTGTCTCTTCTCACAGTCACCCTGCCTTTTGAAGAAGAGACCTGGGCTTTGTTTTGCTTTGTTTCAAAGCAATACTAGAGGTCATCCTTATAAAATAAAAAGCAGTGCTGCTTTAAAAGGCTCATGTTGACTTCCACCCAAGTCATTAATGCTTTAATGATAGCCAGTAATTGGGGAATGCCTTGTCTGCAGGTTTAGTAGGACACTACCAGTCATTCATCAGAAACTTCTCTGTATCCAAAGTCTACATGACATTGTTCTGTGATTCTGTTAACTCTAGAACTTTTAGCTGTACTTACAATCCTGCCAAAACCAATAACAACGGTTATTTTACTCATTTTCACTAAAAACTTTCAGTTTTAACACATGTATGTATAGGCACCTTTGGAAAGAATGTTGAAGCATCATCAAAAAGCTGCAGAGCTGTTTATTATTTCCAGAACTTTGTCATTTCCCCCTAGAATGAAGAAGTCAGATTCATTGAGAACGAATTGGAGAATCACAAACAGAAGTATTTTGAACTACAGGCGTTTACTCGGAGTTTGATACTCGCTATTAAATCAGATGATAAAGAACAGCAGCAGGTAAGTCTTGAAGTAGGTTTTAATAACGGAAGGTGTTTGTCATTTTGTGTTCTTGGGTTTATTCTGTAGTGCCCAGAGGCTCAAATTGCAATTAGGGCAGCATTGTGCTCGACATCTTGCAGCTGAACGTTAGAAGAAAGCTCTTGCAGTCTACACAAGCAGTGACATGAGCCAAGAAGTGTGACTTTCACAAAGGGACAGCCAGTGCCCCAGCGTACACCGAGGGGCTGGGGTTTGTCTGTTGTGAGATCTAAGATGTGAGCCCCAGGAATAAAGCCTGCGCTGTTCTGCATTCCATTCCACTTTGCCTGGTTGGATCGTGTCTTATATGGGTAACATGTTGTTGTGCTTTATTTAGGAAGAGAGTTTGTTCTTGTTTTGCCTTTAGGGTGTGTCATCTTGGATGGTTTTTTTCCTTTCAATATCTATCAACACCTTTTTTTTTTGACCCACCCAATACCAGCACTGACAGCAAAGCTCAACAACATTGTTTCACCGTATGTTTAGGAGACATTTAACCACTGGCATAAAACATACACCTAATACTGCATTGTAACATCTGTTACTTCCAGGCACTGCTCTCAGACTTACCTCCTGATTTAGAAGAAATGGATTTCAATCACGCATCCCCAGAGCCTGATGATACCTCATTCAGCTTATCGTCTTTATCGGAGAAAAATGCCTCAGACAGTTTGTGATTTATCTTTTTTAATTGACAAAAAAGAAACCCCATGCCACGTGGAGGTTTCAAGAGAATGGCATTTTGCTGTCCAGTGTTCTTCAGTTCAAAAAAAGAAAGCCCAAGGAGAAGTAGACTTTCCTGAAGGATGACTGTAGTATGTCACGGCTACAGTTTGCACTGTCAAGACATTTTGAAGGTTGGTTTTGGTAAACGGAAGAACTTGTGTGGGGAAAGGTTTTGCTTTTAGCAGTTTGCCCTTGATTAGGGTAACTTCTGACTTGCCAGAATAACTCTTGCTCTGTAGCAAAGTCTCTTTGAGCAGGGATCCAAGAGTGGAAAACGAATGCCCTGTTATACAGACACCTAATTCTTCAGAGTTGCTTGCTCACCAGTCCTGTTGATTTATTTTTTTTTCCCCATTTTTACTCAGGTAGGTGGACTAAAAATTTGGGATCCAAATAGAATAACGGGCTTTTCCTCTGAGTTTGTGCTTGAACCCTTTTGAAAACCTGAAATTAAACCGAAGTGTTTTTCATTACATGACTTCAGATTGTTGAATCTTCCATTTTCTGACCAAAATAGCTGAAAAAAATTTTGAAAGGCTAACTGAAAAATGTGAATTCTCATCAATAAATTATTAATGTAAAGAAGCAGTAAAGAAGCATTATAACAAATGAGATGGATCTGGGAATCCTCAGAGCTGCAGACAGTGACTTTCTGATACTCTCACAGTAGCAACAGGATTAGATGTTTATGGTTTAGGGGTTTGTGAATGGATTTTATTTGTCAAAGTCTGAATGCTAAAGTTCTGTTCATTGTTTTAAGTATCAGTTATATCTTTTTTTTTTTTCCACAAACTTTGCTCTGTTTTATCAAGACCCTGGCATAAATCCACAGCTGTCACTGCATCCTGGAAGGTATTCAAGTGTTTGGAATTGAGTTTTGCAGATCTTTTAAATGTGACCTGGTTTTGAAGTAGCCCCATCTGACAAATCTTTTGGCAACTGCCAGGTGCCATTTCTAAAGGGTGAGCTCCGCTGCAGGCACTGCCTGAAATGAATTTATTCTTTCCTAGCTGTCGTTGACACCAAATCCCTTGACTCATCAGATTAAATGGATGTGCAAACACACATTCAGGAGAATTTAGCAGGGCATGTAGGAGCATGCCCGTATGATTGATGGTCTGTAACTCCTCATCTGAATATTCCTCTGCAAGCGTTTCTGCGACAGATACCGTCACAGTCTGGGAAAAAGCCTGATCTTTCAATTTTATGCTAAATAATAATTTACTCTGGTGAATCCTTATTCATGCAGCACAGTAAGTAATCCTCTTCTTTTCCATGGGAGGTCCAAGGTGTAGCTCAGAAGATTCAGAGTGCTGGGGAAATTACACCTTTTCTTCTTTAATGCTGGGATTAACTCACGACTAGGTTTTTTTCTCTGTCTGGTCTGTTCCTCCCTAATCACTTCTACAGTTCTGGGTTTTTTTTAGCGTGCATAGTGAGCTCTGTTCTTTCAGGGCTTTTTCTGTCTCTGTTGTCCTTGGGCATGGGGAGCTTTTAGCAATATTGTGAAAGGCCAGCTGCAGAAAGGATAGGAGCACTTTAAAAGCTGGTTTGAAAACCAAACCAGTTTCACTGTTCTGACTACTACACATTTCACACTTTGTTCCCAAAAGGCCTCTTACCATCTATTCTACAGAGTAACCCCACAAAAGCAAGCTCCTGGGCCTGTATTTGAGTTTAGGCATTAAAACTGGGAATGGAATCCCAGGAGACGGGGAAGGTGCTCTGCATAACCAGGAGGTGAGTGCTGGGTTACTCATCCTTTTGCTGTCTCATCCATCCTTACAGCCTTACTGGAAGCAGGAGCAGTGTTTTACACGCCTTTTGAAATGACCACTGAGCTAAAATTCATTAAGGTTTGTGAGCAAAGACCACAGTGCAGTCCCTCAAGTGCAAGATAGAGCTCAGCTGTAATTCTGCTCACTCTGGAAAAATCAGTTATAAAGGCTTTTCTATACTGGGTTAACAATGCTTTCTATTACTGCTCCCTCCAGATAGGAAATCTGTGCCACCGACAATGAACGCTCTTGTTTTCCGTGACCTTTGCTGAAATAACAACAACAACAAAAAATAATACTGTGATTTGTCACTATTTGGACCCTGTTTTCCTGCTTTTTCTACTTAAATTCCCATGACAAAAGGCAGGATGCTCTTAATGAGCACTCTTGATTTCACGGAGAATGAAGTCATCCAACTTTATACAAGTAAGACTGTCATTGATGATTGATATTTTGCTACTTCTTGCTTCTATTTCATACGCCAAACAAATGGAAGGAATTAATTTTGGATGAGCTGCCACCAGATTCCAGCAAGACTGTAAATCCCTTTTCTGCAGGAAGCTGGGATCCCCTTTAGGATGTGCAGCTGAAACTCCAGCTGCAGACAACGCCCGCATCAGCCCTGTGGGCATGTGGTGCTTTGGCCTCCTTCTCTGTAGGGTGACGAGACAAAGCAGAGTGAAGTTGTCATGTTTTCATAGCCCGAAACACTTGACAATATTGCAGGATGTTCAGGATGAAAGAGTAAAAATTACATTCCTGTCTAACAAAATTCTGTAGGATAACATGTTCAGCCCTTTTTCAGTATCTGTGTATTTCCTGCCATAACATAAAACCAAAATTTTAATGCTATGTTTCCATTATTGGTGTTTTAAATCATTGCAGCCACAATGGTTCTGCAGTAGTGGCTGAAGAGCATCTTAGGAGGTCCTGTGACCTAACATTTAACCATCCTTGGGAGTTAACAACTTGAGACACATCCAAACACCGCACTTCAGACCAGCACCGTGCCGCGTGTGCTTTGTAACGTGCGGGTTGTTTTGGTTTGCCCGTGTCCCCAGCAGGCAATGGGATGTGGTCACAGAGTTGGCAGGTTGTCCCCATTTGTGTAACCCGTTTAACGGGACCTTAGAGCAAAGGAGAGAACTGGCTGTGTTCCTCTGCAGCTTGGCGTTGGTAATTGTACTGGCAGGCATCTTGCTGACCGGCGTTGTGCTCCGATAGGCGCTCACCGGGATGCTCCTTTCCAGGTGAAATCCTGGAACTTCTTCAGATGCTGGAGAACAATGGGGATGGCTCTCTGGACCTGGGGCATGTTAGGGTTTGGTTTCTGGTTGTTTCCTCTGTTCATCAATGATAACAAAAGCCCACGTGAAGTGCTAGTTCATCATTTGCAGAGGTTCTCCACGAGCAGGTACCGTGTTTTGGTCTGAGGCCGCTTCAGCAGCTTGGCTCTGCAGTTCCAAGAACCGCTCCAGCAGAAGTGCCACCTATTGATGTTTTTATCCCCTTTCTGCCAAGGCTGTCGTTTGCCTTGTCCCTGAAAGATGACTTCCCCAGCACTGGTTATTCCCAACGCAGCTCTCAGAACAGGAATGATGAAGCATGTCTTCCTGAAGAGACCGAAGCGTGGGAAAGGTAGCTCAGAACAGACACTTTTAAACCCAAGACAGGACCCTCGACCTCCTTAGGGAGCAGTTGACAGGCTTTGATGCCAGCAGGCTTCTGATAGCCAAGAAAGCGTTTCCTGAGGCTGTGCCTCCTTTCGTTTCCCTGCAGGTGATGCTTCTGTCAAGGTCTAACAGGAATGAGTAACAGTAAATATCCTAATAGGTGACTTTTTGGCAGATTTAAAAGTACCTGAACAGATGCCCCATGCAAGTGGCAATTTTCTTTAGCACTTGGTTCCTGAAGCAGCATCGCACTTTAATCTTTCCAAGTATTTCGCTAAGGCAATAAAAGGTCTGAAAATGACAAGCAGACTGTGGGCTTCACAGTCCTCTGAGTGAAACAAGGAATGTACCGGTTACATCTTCATCATCTTAAACTGGGAAGCAGCTTATTGAGTCCATTCACCAAACAGAGACAGCTACACCGACTGTTGCGGGTATACGGGTGAAGGGATAGAAATCGGTGAAGGTGAAAGGGATAGGAATGAAATGAAGTGATAGAAATCAGATAGAAATACGGTACTGGAGTCATAGCTGACTGTTGGTCTCAGGATGCTGATACAGCAGAAGGACAGACAAGAATATGCATAAATGGAATAGCACGCAATAGCTGAAACGTGAAGAATCAGTAACTTGCAAAGTTACAACCAAAAGCTTGATTTACTACCTCCAGTCCCGCTGCCCGAGCCTTCAGGTCAGCCAGGGAGTGACGAGGCTGCTCTTACGTGCTCGGAGGGCTGGCAGCTGCCTGTCCTTCGACTCGTGTTTCAAGATTCTGCCTTTTTCTGCCCCAAAGCATCGTACGGTTAAGTTGCTCTGTTGTGAGATGCCCGATCAAAGTTAGAGGATGGTTAGTGAGAACACTCCAGGTAGTTAGTAGAAAAAGCAGAAGCTGGTTTTTGGTGTTTGAATTCTCTATCCAATCAATATTTTACTACATTGGCCAGATGTGAAATCTTTAGAAGTTGTGAGGAAAAAAAAAAAGAGATACTAAAAAATTGAGGTTTTTTTCCATGGTAGAATTGGGTTTTATCCTGAGCTAAAGAAGATCTTTTTATTTCCAAAAGGCAGCAGCTGACATTTTGGTCAGAAGATGACAGACAGAAATGGGGCAGAAACTTGGGCTTGTGGTGCTCGTTGGGTTTAACTCAGCGAGCAGCCCTCTTCTGGAGAAGAGACGCTGCGGAATGTTCCTGCCAGGGGAATGGTTCCAGGCCAGCGCTTTGGTTCTGGTGAACGTTTGACTGTATTACTGAACTAAGTCAATAACCCTTCTCAAATTCTGTATTACATTTGAACACACACTACCTCTGAAACGGGACACCACCTTGAAAACCACACAGAAAATGTGACTTTAAGGTTGTTTTGGGTTTTTTTTAACATTTTATAGGCAATAAATTATTTCCAAGATGCATCCTTCAATATTGTGCTTTTTTTTTTCTTTTTAGTTGAGTGTTAGACATTCATTTTGCTTTTGACTTGAGTGCTATTTTATGTCTTTGTTTTAAACAAAATCTATGGACAAGGAAATAGTGAAGATGTGATAGTAGGGAGAAAAGCTTAGCATCTGTTAATGGCAGTAAATATTATTATTAAAACTGAGGGAAGATGTCATAAAAGGTCCAGCTGTGCTATTTTTGGTACAGTTCCTGTAAGGAATGGGTATTATCCTTTATTCTGGTACTAAATGATTGTTGTAACATTTCTCAGTGCACCACAGATTAATTTATCAGCGAGAACAGTCGATGGGTCTCAGCAGTGTAATGAAAAGGAGCGGGATTTGACGTGTTCTGAGACAGAACAGTTCATAAATAGATCCTCATGTTTCTGTTTCAGCTCTTGATTCTGTTTTTTTTTTCATAACTGCATATAAAGACCTCATAGAAACCCTTTTGATTTGCTCGGAAGCAAGTGATAAATGAAAATGAATCAGTAGCAAGCTAAAGTTCAAATCTAAATGTAGACCTTGTTTTATAGTCCAGTTTCATCTTGAAATAAGTCTCTAATTTTGCCCCGGGCATCTCTCTCTGAAATACCTGGGGACGGGGGACAGAAGGTACCAGTGCCTTCAGCCCCAGGGTAGGGGAGGGAGTGAGACACCAGGAGGCATTCGGGGCGAGTAGGAGAAATGAAAATCCTGGCGTTTTAGTCAAGAAAACGACAATAACCTAAATTTCCACACCTCGGTAGACAAAGAGCTTCTACTTTATCTTCAAATTCTGTGAAATGCAGTTCAAAAAGTCATTGGCAAATCCACCGGATGGTGCTGGGGGAAAAATTGTGTTCTCCAAGGGAAATGTTTTCTATGATCACTTCTAGAATTGCTGCGTTTATGGGAATCCAAGGCAGCGTATTTGTCGTGTGCGCAGATAGACTGAACTCCATCACATTGGCACTACAAAGGTATTTTCACTTACAATACTCATCTAATTCTTCTAAAATATATTTTATTTGCTCTCATTATTATTTCTTAACTATTGAATACCTAGGTTTGAATTTTAGTCAAATACATCCATAGAAATATTGTTGATAGTTTTAACTCCTTGCAAAGCAGGTAACTTTTAGGCTTGGAAATTGACTAAAAAGCTCCTAATAATGGTATTTCTGTGGGACCTTGGCAAATAAACTGCTGTATTTACGAAGAGGTAATGAACCCTTTGCCATGGTAATTTCTGCTTTACCCATCTGGTTTAAAAGAAAAAAAAACATTTGGGAAGTTGAAATCTTAGTGTCTAAGTTGGATGTTTTCCTTGGTCTATGAACTGTAAGATCATGGATGTTCTTAAAACTTGCTTCATTTCCTTCTAGGCCGATCGGTTAAAGCTTTGTAACCTGAGTGTATTACTGAGTTCCTCTGTGAAAATCAATATTTATATTGCATTTTATTATTTGTCTCAGTACGTGTAGCAAAGAAACTACTACAAATCTTCAACTGAAGTACCTCCTGTATGGTCCAGGACATAGGATCTTGGCTTATTTGAAAGATGGTGAAATATTCCACACGTTTCTATTGATTTATTTTTTGTTCTGTATATATAAGGGTATTTATAATCTTGTATTAAGAGTCATCATGAGAAATGCTTATTTCCTTCTTTAGAAGCCTGCTCAGCTATTTTTTTATATAAAATGTTGGTCTTTGCCTTAATTTTTTTTTTGAAAGTTGTGCCATAGATATTTTAACTTATCCACAGATAGTTTACAGAATTTCCTTTCAGTTGTCTTGAATTATTTTTTTCTTCCTCAAATTGTTCTGAATTGTTTTCTCCTCCAAATGCATCTCGAGGTTGTTTTGCTTTCTTAATTATACTTTTTGTTGTTGTTGTTTTTAAGTTGTGGAAGATACCTACATATGCATGCTTTGGTAGGTCAGGTTTTTCCTCTGTAGTTTATTCTTTAGCAAAACCTTTTATTGAAAAAAAAAAAAATTAAAATTGAAGTGATGCTTGTACAAATGTATCTAGAGTGGCCCAAACGGTCAGAGCAAAGGGCTATTTAGCATTGGTTAATTTGTCTACTAGACTCAAGGATATTTTTCTATTCTGTCAAGTTTGGGACTATGGAGAAATGAAATAAAGGTTAACTAACTCCTTTTCCTATATGAAGTTCTCTACTTCTGTGTTTGTTACTGTCTTGTAAAAATTCAGTCCTGTTCCAAGCGTGCAGAGCGAGGGTAACGTCCTGGGGCTCAGTGCAGGAGCCTCCACCTTCAGCTCCCCTAATTCTACAGTCTCCCATCCCACTAGGCAATCGGAATTGCTGGACTAAAGCCGTTTCACTGACCTGGGTAGAATTTCAGTGAGTATTTACAGCAGCAACGTGCAAGCTGAACGCGGGTCGGGGCCTCGGTCGCCAGCCAACAGAAAGAAAAGAAACTTAATTTTTCCCCACGTCCAGTTCTCAGTGGCTTACACTGTTTTCTGTGTTTACAGAATTGGGAAAAGAAGGTAACTTCTTTCATGAAGCAGCCTGAGACACCCCCTTTTGCCTTCAGCCCTCCCTTGTGATGAGTTTTGTTGGGCTGGGTTGAGCTGGGCTGTGCTGGGGAGGGAGCAGCGCTGTGATGCCTGTCAGTGGGGATCTGGGTGAGGGGGGAGTAGGTGCTGTGAGAGATTGACCGTTCCCTGGGAGCAGTTAGGAATGTTTTAAGTTATTTCATGAAGAGTCTTTTCAGGATTAGATGCAGAACTTGCAAACCTCCGTCCCAGAGACCCCTCCGAGATATTCCCCCTTTCCATAACATGGATTTATGTCTAATGAAAACTCACAGCACCAACAACAGCTCAGACTAATTCAGGTGAACCGTTAATGCCAAAGGGTTTTGTGCTGTGGGTGGCTTCTTAAAGTTATTTTCAAGATAAATGTGAGCTCTTTATGTTGCTGTTAACCTGGATACTGCTCCTCAGCACTTAACTACCTTGAAAATCTCCAGAGCTAAACCCTGTGGCTTCTGCCTCCAGTCACAAGATGTGCTGATGGAAATCCAGCAAAAACCATTAACGCCAATTCCAGTTTGCTTTCTGAGCACAGGCAGGTGAGGAAGCTACAACCAGAGCTGTCCTGACGAGCTTACACCGCAGTGCCGCCATGGAGAGAAAGAATGCGAAATGATTTCAAGACCAGAAGCAGCAAGAGGACAAACAGCCACGAGAAATCCCACGTGGAAGGGCTTTGGCACCTGGACTCTGCCCTTCCAGGACTTCCAGTTTCCCCTGGGAGTGTTGGAGAGGAGGCTGCTTAAAATGAGGTTTTATTCACTGTTCTATTCCAGGCTGGTTTTGATCACAAACGCTGCCAGGTGGCAGTGTGGCCACAGCCCTAGGGGCCGTATCCGCGCACATGCGCTCACCTGCCTCTTTTCAACTCCAGACACCTCTAAACTTCATAACTGATTAAATTCTCCGTGCTCTGAAGTCCAGCAAATTCCTGGGGCTAAACCCAATCCAACTCTTCAAACGATGGCTGCAGAGGAGCAGGTTAAAAATCGGAGAGAGTGAGAAGCAGATTAATGAAGTAGTAAATCTGCCTGACACTAAAGGTTTAGTAACAAATTTATAGGTGACACTGAATTTAGATGTTTTGGGGAAAAACCAGCCCCGAGCAGTGATGGTGGCTGGAGCTGCATTGCCACCTGGTGGCCAAAAACCCCCAATAAGGGGGGGGGGGGGATGCCTTAAACTGTTTTCACGCTTCCTCTTTCAGACGGAGCAACTATTTTTATCTAAAGGAAAAATACATCTGACATTATAATGAGGACTCTGGCATTTAGTAATGTAGAGATTGAGCTCAGGCTGAATGTGCAGCCTTAACCCTGCCCTTTTAGTTAGGAAAATGGCACTAACGGGGGCAGGGGGTGTGTAAAGGAATAAAGGCAGGAAGGTTTGCCAGGGAGTTCTGTGTCCTCGGTGGCATTTTCAGATTTGCCTTTGGGTCTAAGTTTTGATAAGATCACCTGCAGAAGTTGAACCAGGGCATTGCAGTAACCAGATCCACTGTAAAGTCATCTGGTTGTTAATTCAGTGCTGGGCAGAAGTAAGAAGGGGGAGATACTCTGAACCTCGCGTTGTGATGCCAAATACTGCTCAGGAGCAGTAAAAAGCCTCTGTATGCCCTCGTTTCATGTTCCAGGTGTGAAGGTAGGAGGGCTGGATCAGGCCCTGGGTGCTGGTTTTCTCCACAAGGAATTCAGCTTGGAGGTACCAAAGCTGCTCCATGAGATGAGGTGATGTGGCAGAGGGGCAGCTGGGGCGGCCGCTCCGTCTCCGCGCTCCTGCTGCAAATGGAAACGCTCCTTTGGCTGCAGGTGATGCTGGACTTACCCTTTGTAACGGGGCTGAACAGAGTGTGCACGGCTCTGCTGCTTGTTGTCTGAGCTGTCAGAGGTACACGTTGGGGTAGAGGAGCCTTTACACATCATTGTTCATTCTTCTCATGCAGCAATTTCATCCACAGCTAAAATATTCCCCACTGGATCTCCCCCAAACTCAGCCCCTCGTGGCCAGCACACATTGGTCTATGGGAGCCCGTGTCACCCAAGACAAGCGTCTACAAGCTGGGGACGCGGAAAGAGAAATAAATCTTTTGTGCTGAATGAATTGAACAGCTAAACAGGAGCTATCCAGGAGCTGCTCTCCCTGGAGAGCAAGGGTGAGGGGAAATAGTAATGAAAGACAAAAATCATTTAAAGGAAAGGGGGAGGAAAAAAGTGTTTGCTATTTATTTGCAGTTTGGTTTATTTCAGTGGGGAGGAAAGGAGAGGCTCTCTTATTCCTGCCGAGGAGATTTGAAAGTCTCTATCCAATATATTTATCTGATTGTTTTGGTTGTTTCTCTTTTGCTGGAAATCTGGACTAATCATAGACTGCATAATATTTTTCACTTAAAAAAAAAAAAAAAGGAAGAAAGAAGCTGATTTTTTTTTTTTAAGGAAAAATTCTCACTAGCCCAAATCTTCCCACAACTGCCTCCTCCTCTTGTCTGTTTAATGTGAATTTTTCAAATAATGGGTCTGTCACCTCTTTCTTCAGAATGGATTCAGGTACAGCCAACCTCCCTCTCTGCTGATGGGCGAGAGAGAAGGATCACGTAGTGACACTCGCGTGAACCAGCCCTGCTTTTTGGCCTGGAAGGCCTGAAAAACAAGACTGCAGTGTTATTATTTGGGCTTGAATCCAGCTGGATCATCTGCCCGCTGCCGCGGGGAACCAGCCTTGCCGGGGGAATGGAGGAGCTGCCTCTGAAGCTCTGGCTCAGACAAAACCGTCGCCCGTTTGCTGGAAGGACGCGCTGGATTTCAGCTGTTGTGTCCACGTTAATCAGACACAAGGTGATCTTTCTCCCTGCTCTGCTGTTTCCTTGCTTCTCCTGTATCGCTTAATTAAATAATCACCCAGCAAAGCCCTCTGACGTGCTGTCTGCATCATGCAGAGAACGTGCGTTTCCTATCTACATGGTGTTTTCTTGGTGTTTTCCTGCCCCTCTCCCTGCAGCAGCCAGGCTTTGAAGCCACAAACAGAAGTCCCTGCAGCAGGGATGTGTGGTAGCATCCTCATTTTTTGTGTGCTCAGCAGGAGCCTCTGCCAAGGCTGAGCCTCTCCTCGGGACAGGGGATCCAGAGTGAGGGGTGTGCAGACCCTGAGAGGGGAGATGGGGAAGGGGAGCTTCTTAATATCAAATCAGAGGATGTTTTTCAGCCTGGAGAAGGCTCTGGGGAGATCTTCTTGTGGCCCTTCAGTACTTAAAGGGGCCTGCCAGAAAAATGGGGACAGCGTTTCTAGCAGGGCCTGTTGGGACAGGACAAGGTGGGGGATTGAGACTAGAGAGAAGGAGTAAATTTAACACTTGATTTATTTAACAAGTGATGCTGGTGTGAAGTTCTTCCCCAGGAGCATCTTTCCTTCCTCTGCCTGGCATTGGGTTTCCAGGTAGCCCTAGGTGAAGATGAGGAGCCAGCCCTGTGCCTGGAGCAGGAGCTGCTCCCAGGGCTCCCTCCTGGGGACGACAGAGCGGGTGAGAGCAAGGCCAGTGGGGAAAAAGGTAGCGAGGGCTGAAAGGAAAGGGATTATAGATTGACTAAGGGAAAGAAAGGAGACATGGAACAAAGTGTGAAAGATGAGAAAGCTGGTGAGAGGCGGTGGAGTAACGGAGGGGAAGAACAAAAACTGCCACGGAAGAACCTGCAACAGAGAGGGATCTAAAGTGATTTCAAAAAAGACAATCAGCAAGTACACCCTGCTCAGAGATGGACGGAGACTGTAGCAGGAGAGTAGCAACTGCACTGGGAGGCCACGTCTCAGGATGGCCAAGTCCTTGAGATGGCACCTGGGAGCAGATCGTGGATGTCCGACGCTGCGCGCAGCAGAGCGCTGTGCCTTGCAGGTAGGAAGCCCAGTGAAGACTGCAGGTTAATTTGCCTGAGTTTAATATTCTGTTCATAATTTCACTCTGCAATAGTTACAAACCCCCTTGCAACCAAAATCCCGTAGACCTTATTTCCAATAATAGTAAGTAAATGGCTCACTGTGATCTGAACTATAAACAGATTTTATGAATTCTGCCAGAAATTTAAGATTGAATTATTTCTTTATGCCCACATGTCTCTCCTGCCTCTCTTAATTCTGCCAAATATTTAGCTCAGCAATCTCTTCTCTCAGCAGCCCACACTCTCCTAGCTACGTAATCCCATCTTTGGACCATTATTTAAAATTTCAGCAGTTTTACAGAGCTGGCCAAAGAAGCAAAAACTGGTCTGAGAGGAATAAAACCAGTGAACGTGTTCGGCCCTTGTCTGTGGATCAGGTTGTTCGCTCCTCACGTGGAATCCGGGCTGCCAAGCAGCAGGGCTTGAAGCCAACCCAGTAAACCTGGGTGTGCCCTGGCCCAGACCCTTGGCGAGGGGTCTTTCTTTTAACCCGTTGTGGGACAAATCCCTTCTGAGGGTGCCTTGTGCCCTGCCTCCTCAATGAGCTCAGGGCTGTGAGAAGAGGATGGATAAATTTTTCCATGCTCTGTGGTCACACTTCAGAAAGATACGGTTTTCTGAGTTTCATTTCTTTAAAACATCGATTTTTCTAAAATGTCTTCTTCTGAAACTCTGAGCGCTTGGCTGAAAATGTCATTTCTCCCTGCCATCGGTGGGCTATGAGCTCACTTGATGCCTGCTATGATCTGTTTCCTCACCAGGAAACAGGCTGCACACACATGACCGATTTCAGAGCATGTGTTGTTTATTGTCTCAATGACATGTAGAAAAAAAAAAGAGAGAAAATCAGCCTTGCTTGACAACTGTCTAATAACCCCCCCCCATTTTGTGCAAACATTCACAATGAAGAGTCCTTTCACCTTTGTATATCACATTTCAATTATTTTTTCTCCCCTTTAAATCACCTTTCAGCTGAAGAAGCTGTCTAAGGTAACAGATAAATCACCCCCTGTAGCCACTTCTGTGCCCCCAGCAAGGATGGGGACAGGGACGGGGACAGGGACGGCCACGTCGCCGACCGCTCGCTGCTCCCACGCTGAAGCGATGTGTTGATTCACTCTGTAATTGATTTGGGCAACTGGAGGCAATCGGTTTCCAAGATACCACATCCTTCAGATATTTAAAAAATCATAACTCTGGCAGTATATTATATTTAAATGTCGATGTATAATGTGTGTGTCTATATATATACAGACAGGAACACACTCAGAGGGCTCTGTGTGCAGTGAAATGCAGAGAGGGGCAGGGAAGCGCGTGTAGCTGTTGCGCCTCTCCCGAAGAGGCTGCAGGCGGTCGGTCGGGTCAGCGAGCGGCCCCTCTCCGAGTCACCATGCAACCCCCATCTCAGCAGGGCCGTAGAGGTTCCTGTTGGCTCTGAGGTTTTCAGGACAGCTCCAGTTAACTCACTGGCCGTGTGCAATTATTAAAGAGCCATTTCAGATGTTTCTTTCAAACCCAGGGGCAGTGACCGGTTCCCGCTGAGCGAGGCGCAGTGTGTTGGCTGTTTCTGGGGGTTCTCGGCGCTGTCTCCCCACCTCCATCATACTGAGCTGCTGACACGTTTCACACAGGGATCACTGCTGGTGAGCACTTGGCAGGAAAAGGAAAGAAACTCTGCCCCAGTCTCCCTCTGGCTTTCCAACCAAAAAACTGTTTGCAAATTGGTTGAGTATTACGCGTCCCCGGAGCTGCACACGCATCTTTGTGAGTGCTGCTCTTCATGCATAAAAAGAAAACTTGTGTATGTAGAGGAAGAAGGGAAAGCTCTGAAGCAGGCAGGAGGGGAGGGGACACCCTCGAGGGTGAGTGTGGAGGGGGACAGATGGGTCACCTTGTCTTGGGCTGGTCCTGCAGGTGCAGTGCTGAGCAGGAACGAGGGGAAGTGCCCGGAAAGGTGCCATTCCCAAACTCCCAGCTTTGGGCTTCTGGAGCAAGAGCACCACTCCTGAGTTCTGGCATGAGCTGAACCTGGGCAATGCAGAGTTTTGCCTTGTTCTGAGTTTTGCCTTGTTCTGAATCTTCCTTTCACATGTCTCTTGGGCAGCAGGAGACCACGGAGGAACCATAAGGGAACAGAACTGAAACAGCTTGGAGCCCCGGGTAATAAAGCTGATAGACAACATGTCAGTACCAGTGTGTAATGGGGAAAGATGAGCCAGGAGAACAAGGACAGCCCCATGAGCTAGGGTCACAAACACACCCGATACCAAGGACGGACATACAGGTCCTGGGGAAGAAAGGAAGAGCAGCAGGAAATCGAGACCAAGCCACAACAGCCTTCTTGTTGGGTCAAAGTGGGGGCTGACGGTTGATCAAATCAGAATTAGGGCTGGAGAGGTCACCCAAAGGTGAGCGTGTCATGCAGGGCTGCCCTGATCTGGCTTGGCTTGGGTTCAGAAGGAACAGGCTGCTCGGAATGAGCCCTGGTGCGTGTGCTGCGCTCCACGGTGACGGTGCTGCCTGTAGGTGTATCCGTGGGATGAAATGACAGTAGATTTTTGGCTCAATAAGGAAAAAATAAAACCCAATCTTTTTTTTTTTTTTTTTTTCATTTGGTTGTACCCTCACTATAAGCTGGATATTGTGAAATTTTTAGTGCTAAAATATTTCAATGAAAATTCCACACAAAAAAATCTGCACACCGAGTAATAACTTGTATTAAAAGCAGTGGAGGAGTTGGAAGCAGAAATTCACATGCAATCCCTTAGAAAAATCCCCTGCTCGAGTGGTTTTAAAGTCTGGCTTTACCCTTTTCTAGTAATGATGTTGAGTTACATTTTATTTTTTATATCCTAGAAATTTTACTATGAGGGATATTTTTATTTCTAAAAGTATTTCTGAGTTCAAGGAAAGAGGTGTTGAACTGATTCGACTCATGCGCTGGAACAACCTGAGTCACTCCACCTTTCTCTAGCCAAGACCTGACCGTATAACTTTAATTTATATCTTTTTTTTGGTGCCTAATCGACTGATTAGTCATTTTAAAATAGAACTATGGGCTTATGAATGGCTATTTGTTATTTGCAGTATAAGGAGGGGATTGTACCCCCTAAGGAGCTCTTGTGGGAACCGTCTGGCACCGATGGAGCCGGGCTGGTGGGAGGCAACGCCGCCCGTTTCCAGCTCAGACCTGGGCTGATGCGGACCCTCCTCAGATGGTGTTTCTGAGAGATTTCTGAATGCTCTGCACCAGGATTATAACAACCCACGTGTACAACCGGAGCTCCCCGAGGAGTTTGAATCTCTGCGGAAATCTGAAGGATGACGCAATAAAGGTTTTCACAGTTCCCTGTGAAATGGATGCCAGCTGAAAGATGGGCAGTCTGGAGGCAAACCAGCCAGTTCTGTAGCACTTGATGCACTTCATGATTTTCAGCAGACTCGAGAAGAAGTGAAAACACAAATTGAGAAGCCCTGCGCTCCTCTGGAGATAAACCAGAAGGAAGATGTGTTTGCATAGAGAGGGGGATGAGGATAACCACAAAGAAGGGCTTGGGGCTGTGTGAGGGCTGATCAACCTTTTGAGGGGTTAAGGACCCCTGTAAAAGCTCAAACCACGATTTCCTGCTCAAAAACATGTTGGAGGAGGAGGGACTGAGGTCCTTGAGGGGTGTGTCGATAGAAAATAACTGGTATGTGTGAATATTTCAACAATGGTGGAATGAAAAGCATTAGCCCTTGTTTTGGCAGGTGCTTTTCAAAACGAACCGCCAACCTGTGCAGATTACTCACCCGCTTTTGTGGCAGTGCCTCGGTGAGGAGCTGGTTGGTTGTGCTCTGTGTTTTGCAGGGGAGCTCTCTTCTCTTTTTTTTTTTTTTTTCCCAGCTGTATCGACTCTAATGAAATGTAGGTGTCACTTTGACATGCCGCTAGCATTAAAAAAGCACTCCCAGAGTCTCAAAACAACTTTGGAAGAAGCCAGAACTGCAGGGTTGAAGTTAAACAAACAAGCAGACAAACGAGGAATGACAATTTCCATTTCCCCTGAGCTTTCCACAGCTATCGGTGGGTTAAGCAGATCTGCCAGCGTGACACGAGGGGAGGCGGAAGGAAATGCTGAGCACTCAGCGAGACGTTTTCTGGAGGGGAAAAAAAATCTTTTACAAGGCAAATATTTATGGCAAAATGTTCTCTTGTCAAGAAAACTGAAACAACAGGTTTACCCCGTTGGAATCGTATCTAACTTTGTGATAGGATTTGGGTGCTGCAGGAGGCTCGTGCTGGTTCTGCGCTGAGACGAGCGTCGTCCTTGCTCAAAAAACCTGCCACCTCTCCATTAAGTGGGCACATAGTTTTATCTGGAGCTGTTAATACAGCTAGAATTGTCTCCGAGGGAAAATACCTTCCATCTAGGAAGCTAAATAAGCAGTATCAATAGCTGGGTGTAAAACATCTGTAAAAACATCATATAGTTTATAACTGTCATATAGAAAGGTGTTAAGCAATGAGGGCTTTGTCATAACAGAAGAAATATGTTACTTCTGTTGGTGCAGGCTTAATAATTAGCTTAATCACCCATTGTTTGGTGCTTCAAAAGGTAGAAGGGTGCTCTGATTTAAATTCGTTGTTCTCAGAGTTGACGTGCTTTCGAAAAGCATCGTTGGGAGGCAGTTGTGGGCACTCTGAAAAACACAGCACAAAACCATCTGAAGGGGCAGGAGCTGCTGACCCAGCCACACGCTGTCTAAAGCCCTCGCTGCTGAGCTCCCTGGCAGGTTTAGCTTTCCATAACAAGGCTGAATGAACTCTTCCTTTGAGTTGATTTGAACTTCAGCCCTTTATCACCTGCCTCTGTTTAGGAGCGTTTATCTGTACTTGAAAGTTCTTAAATTGATATTTCGATGTGAATATGCGAAGTGTTTTAATTCTGCCTATCTCTTTCAACGGTTCCTGTAATTACAAGGTATGTCATTCATCTTGGATTTAAATATGCTTCCTTCCCACACAAACCCAGCATTATTTCTTTCTTTTTTTTTTTTTCTTTATATTACTGTTAGCATAGTTTAAAAATGAGTCTTATTATTTTAAAAATATATTAAGAAATCAGATCTGCTTCTTTTTTAAGAGGCACCTACCCTGGTGCTTTTTGCTGTCCTTTCAAAGATGGTACCAGATTGTGTTGGTTGCAGGAAAAAATACTGAATCAATCGTAGAATCAGAGAATTGTTTTTGTTGGAAGAGACCTTCAAGATCATCGAGGCCAAATGCTCCCCAGCACCGCCAGGGCACCACTGACCCCTGGCCCTCAGCACCACAGCTCCACGGGGGGCTTGGAAACCCCTCCAGGG
>JANIJG010009531.1:0-23398 GCA_024611175.1 Megaceryle torquata | reverse complement strand
AGCCGGCGCCCGCCGCCGCTCACCTCCTCACGGAGCCGCCGGGGCCGGGCCGGGCCGGGCGGGGAGGCCGCGCTGGGAGGGACCGGGACGCCGCGAGCCGCCGCCGCCGCCGCTCACGGACACGTCACGTGATGTTTGGGTCACGTGGCTCCATTCATGAAGCGCCCGGCGCAACCGCCCCGAGCCTTAAGGGGGACGCGCGCGCCTGGCGGGGCGGCGCTGGCACCGGGCGCGTCCCGCGCGAACCGACCGGCCGCAGGCCTGGGGGGGGGGAGGGCTGCCTGGCCCCGGTCCGCGCCGCCTCCTCCCGCCGGCCCTGGGCGAGTCCTGCAGCTGCAGCCCTGCCCGCGGCCCGGCGCCTCTGGCCCCGGAACAGCGGCAGCAGCAGGGGCAGCGGTGCAGGGCGGAGTGGCCGCCTTCCTCGGGCTCCCACACGCGCTAGCGGCGCACGGCGAGGAACGGCCGCGCAGCAGGAGCCGGGGGCTGTTCCCCGGGGGTGCCCCCCGTCCCGGGTTTTCACTCGGCTCCGGTGCAGAGAGCAGGGCTACGGCTGCCCCAGCGCGCTGCCCGCCCCCGCGGGGCCAGCAGCACAGGCGTCCTCTCGTCCAGGAGGCCCCACGCTTCTGCTGCATCCACAGCTTCTTAGAGCCGCCCAGCGGAGCAGCAAAGGCTCCATCGAAAATGCTGACTCCAAAGGGCTTTGCAGCAGCTCTGCTAGGCAGGGTGATGATGCTGTAGCAAGACCTGGCTGAAAAGTACTGAGACCAGGGCTGGCTCTTCCACCGCAAGTGCTGCTCTCCCCAATCACGCCTGGTTTGCTCGCAGTGTTTACACCTGTTCGGCTATAACCGTGGGTCCACAACACAGGATTACTGGCACTTGCTGCCTTTACTGCTCTGGGCATACAGGAGTTAGGGCAACATCGTGGAGAAAGCACGTTGAGAAAGTCGGCTGGGCCCTGGCCATTCAGCAGCACCACCACTGATCTCTGCTGTGCATGCAAGGGCTGTGGTGTCCTGCAACGCTCTCTTGTACCCCTTGACAGGCTGTGTTTTCCAGCTGCTGTGGCCACCAGCTCAGTCACAGGTCTACAAGCATCTAGGCAGTTCTTCTATAGCTTTGCCTCTCTGGGGCTACACTGGAGGCTCAAGCTCAGCTGTTCTACCTTCCATTCTGCATCAGAATTTATCAGCCAAGTGGAATTATCTGCAACACGCCCTTTCACTTTGCATCAGCTGCTAGTTAAGCTGTCTTGACTTCCAGCTTGGCCTGGCTGCACAGGGTATTCACAGCTTCTGAGCAGGAACACACAGCACCCACTTGTCTCCCGTGGAACCTTGCATGCAGTGGCAGAACCACTAGCAAACCTAACAGGTTGGGATTCTCCAAGAAAGATTTCATGGCAGGTTTCAGCCATGCAGCTTTCCTCCTTCCATTCTTTGTAAACCCCTGAAAAATAGTACCACAGGGCATGGGAAAAATAAAATTGTGTTGCTGCTCAGGAACCCCGGGTGGCAAGCAGAACCGGGATGGTACATTTCCCGGTCCCATGCCCAGACAGACCAGGTTTGCAGCACACCTTGAACACATGGACTGCAGGCAGCAAGGACCCAATGGCTGCTGCCAGAGGCAATAGATCACCCAGTCCTGACAGCTAGGATTGTTTATTTTGTAGAGGGAAGAGGAATAGCCATCAGTCACATCCTGCTACCAGCCAAAAGCCCAACACTAAAACCACTTTAGCATTACAGCACCTTTGGCAGCCTCCACATTGACACCAAAATGCTTCGCCTGCATCATTCGCATGTCTAGAATTCCCCAGGAGACAATAAGCCCATCCTGAATGTCCTCCTTTTACCAGCTCTCCCCCAGTATACCCTAAGGTAGAATACAGTATGGCAATTATCCACCCTAATCCATTCAATCCCCTCCAGCCTGTTGCTCCCACTGTAGCCCCGCAGATGCAGTAGGTCTGTGACGCAGTGTCCGTGCTGTGTGCAGCTTTCTGGCTTGGGCTCTGAAAATAGAGGCAAGGAAGCCACACAGGGACACTGGATATTAGGAAAGAAGTCACAGAAAGCAGACAGAGTCTTCTCTTTGCTGCTGTTCTGGGGTTGGCTCACGATACTGTGCCCAAAGGAAAGGTTAACCATCCTACTAGATGACATCCTGTAATCCACCTTCTGTCTGATCAGTGTTGGTCCCTTCTGCCCTTTCAGTACAGCCCTCATTCACCCCTTTCCCCAACGCGCCCAGGGAGAGGAAAGGTGTGTGGGTGCAGATTCTGCCCATTGAGAGCATGAAGGGGTGTCAGAAGGAAAAGGGAGCACCCACCACACCTCCACAGAGAGGGGACAGTGCAAGCAGCTCACGATTCCCCAAACCAGACAGAGCATAGAGAGGGGGCAGCCACCAAAGAGAGAAACAGCATCTGATGCAGGGGTCACACCATCTGTGTCTCAAAAGCCAAGGCAGATGGGAGATGGGGCAGAGGTGCTTTGGTCCCTTCTGAGAGGTGCTTTAGGGACCAGCCTCTAGCATAGTGCACAGCACTGCCATTGTGTGGCAGCATCTGCTCCAGCTAATAAAGACTGCGACAAGATACAGGCTCTGAGAGCACGTGCAAGAGGGATCCAGTCCTGGTTCCAACCTTTGAAACCAAAAGACATCCTGAAACCTCTTTAAAAAAAATCATATTAGAAACCATTTCTGCACGGGATACCATGAACGCTGCCCAAGCACTAGAACCAAGGATTCTGGACAGTCAGTGCCCTTGATGAAGCTCTGATGATGGCATCACCCCTGCCCAACAAAGGACAGCAACGCCAGGGACAGTTTGCACCAACCCCACTACTCCCCTCTTCTACAGCGCTGCACTGCCCCACAGCTGCTGCAACCCAAGAGCCAGACACAGGGGACACCAACACTGAGAGTGAGCTCTTTTCCTTAGACAAAACAGAAGGGGTGTGGAGGAGGCTGATGTTCAGCACAGCCAGACTACAGGAGTCTGGTCAGTTCTTCTTGGTGCTGGGGCTCTTATTGGTGAACAGGCTGACTTTGTTGGCAGATGCCACAGAGAGAGAAGGTGACTCCAGCTTCACCTTATCCAATAAAGTCTTCTTGATGGCTGCTGGGGAGATCTTCTCTTGGTCTGCCAAATGCTGCAGCTCCCTGCAGTGGGGTGGTGGGAGAGAAAGAGACAGCAAGAGGAAGAGATGAGGAGTGCAGGGGAACAGTTTCGGTTTTGCAGGCTCTTTAGGACTTCCTGGGTGCCCACCTGGTCCGGATGCAGGAAGCCTCCACAGCATTGATGAGGAGTGAGCGAAAGCCACCGCTCTCCAGGAAGTGCAGGGCATGGATGGTGGCTCCCCCAGGTGAGCAGACGTTGTCCTTCAGCTGACCAGGATGCTGCTCTGACTCTAACAGCATTTTGGCAGCACCCTGTAGCAAGGAAGGGAAAATGGCTGCCAGAGCTCCAACTGAGGAACCGACTGTCAAACGCTCCTGTTCTCCACTGCGCAGAGCAGCACCTAAAACTCACAGTGGGCAAAACAGAGCTCCTGCCCGAGAGACATTAGCAGGCTGACAAAACCTTTTTCAGAGCTGAAGAAGCCTCTAGAGGCTCCCACACCACCATGAGTGCCAGCAGATTGCTGTGGACACTTCCTACATCCCCTCACCAGGAACCTGTGTGCAGACAGGTCTTTCTAAAGTAGATTCAGTAAGAGAACCAAGATAATTTCAAACTGCAGTGTGCAGAATGCACAGAGCAGGCACAGACCCAAATGTGTTCTGGAAGAGGAAATACTGACCAGCAAAGCCTGTGCTCCAAGTCGAACAGCCAGCCGGCGGGGAAGGCCCATTTTCACTCCCCCATCTGCCAGAGCATCCAAGGCAGTAAACGCCTGAGACCAGACAGAGGAAGAAGGTGACTGAAAGTCTCTAATCCCAGATGGACAGTTGCAGGGAGGACCAAGCCCAGGGCTCTAGGACCACACCGTGACTCCCACTGCTTACAGACTTGACAAGAGCCTCCCCCTTTACTGCATGTGTGCCATGCCAGACTTCCCTCCCACCAGTTCCAGCTCAGAAGTCAGGGGAATAGGAGAAATTTGGCTCCTGGGTCATGCTAACTATAGGCCCACATTTTGTGACACAAGACACATGGACACTGCACGCTGGGTGTGGACTTCAAACTCATCTGACTAGTAATGGACTTTTGCCACTGACCCAAACTGGTTATAAACTGTGTACCTGGATTACATGTCCCATCATGAATGCAAGTAATGAAATAAAAGGGAAAAAAAAAAAACAAAACCAACCAAACCACCAACCAAACCAACAAATTACAAAAGTTGCACAGACTTTCAATGCATGCAAAGCCCACTGCTCTCCCCAGGACTGTCACAAGTTGAGGAAGTAGCACATACATACGCAGGGCCACTGCCACTGAGCCCCGTTACAGCATCTATCAGGTCCTCTTCCACTTCAGTGCAGAAGCCTACACTGGCCATCAGCTGTTCCAAGAGCTTCCCATCCTCCACTTCGGCATGAGTCCCGGTGGCATAGACTGTAGCACCTTCCCGGACAATCACAGGGGTGTTGGTCATGCACCTGATCACTTTTGGTGTGGGGCAGAAGGTAGAGAGTTTCTTAGGGCAGAAAATTATTTGAGATAGAAAAAAAGAAAGAAAGAAAGAAAGAGAGAGAGAAGGAAGGAAGGGAGAAAAATGAACTTTAGTGCATATTTGGCACACTGAGCAGACTGCCTAGGAAGGGACTCCCTAGGGGCAAAACCCACATGAGCAGGGGGAAAAGGGAGAGTCCTGTATTCCAAACTCTGAGCAAAAGCAGCCAAAACTTAAATGTGAAGTCTCTAGCGGTCCCAGCAAACAGGCAGCTGGGCAGATCTGCCGTTGGAAACAACACCCTGAACATCACCTCACAAGTCTCCAGAACAGCTCATGCAAACACTTAGCACAAAGGCTGGAGAGATTCTGGGGAGATGTCCCACCTCTGTGGAGAGAAAAAAAGATCTGACAGCACCTTAGCCAAAAAAAGAGCTGGCATAAAGACTCTTAGAGCTTTTTGCTAATGAGGGCAGGCAAGTGACCCAAAGCAACGGCCTGGTCGCAGCGTGAGTTCAGTCCTGTGGAGCACCAGTAACGCCTGTCCCTCGCATCAATGC
This sequence comes from Megaceryle torquata, assembly GCA_024611175.1. Taxonomy (NCBI): domain Eukaryota; kingdom Metazoa; phylum Chordata; class Aves; order Coraciiformes; family Cerylidae; genus Megaceryle; species Megaceryle torquata. The sequence goes on along the minus strand of JANIJG010009531.1, from coordinate 18,210 downwards.
CTGGGGGCTGGAGGCGCGGGACCAGCTCCTGGTCGGCTCCCACACGGTCCTGCCCGTGCAGACACCCCCCAGGCACCGGGGAGTCGCTACTGCGTGGCTCTGCGAGGCTGCGGGCCCCAGCCCGGCCGCCGGCCTCTCTCACCTTCTCGATGGAGCTAATGGTGACACCGGCCGCGCAGGAGACCACGATGTGGCGGGGCTCGATGTCGGGGCCCACCTCCTCCAGGATGAAGGGGATGATGGGGGGCTTCACGGCCAGAAACAGGACATCGCTGCTCTTCACCGTGTCCTTGTTGCTCACCGTGAAGTTTACGCCCATTTTCTGCAGCGGGGGGAGAGAAACGGGATCGCTATCGCCTAGGGCGGCCCGCCGGGGACAGCGCCGCGTCCACCCCCCGCCCTCTCACTCACCCGCAGCCCGCTCACGGTGGGCAGGTCGGTGTCTGGGGAGCTCGCTGTGATCTTGTGCGCGGCCAGGACCCCTGCGAACGGGATGACGCGTCAGCCCAGGCGGCTGAGCTGAGCTCGGCTTGGCGCCACCCGCCGACACCCGCGGCCCGCGCCCACCTGCCGCCGTGAAGCCCCTGGCCAGGGCGAAGGCGAGCTGCCCGGCACCGATGAACCCCACGCTCATGGCGCGTCCCAGTGCGGCGGCGGCTCTGCGCGACCCCGCCGAAACCCGCCTGCCCGCACCCGCACCGCCGTCCACGTGGCCACGCGCCGCGTAGGGCGGGTGACGCGCGGCAGCGGGGCGGGGCGCGGGCGCGCAGCAAATCGGCGGGCGGCAGGGCGGGGCCGCGCCGGCGCTCGGCCACTCAGGGACGAGGGGCGGAACTACCGGCGCGGCCCTCGCCAGCTATTGGCGCAACCGGCGTTGGGTGTTGCATCATTCACCGCCTCCGGGTGCCGGCTCCCGCGTCGCGCCGCCAGGAGGCGCTGTCCTCCCGTTACAGCCGCCGCCCGGTGGCGCGCGCCTTTCTGGAAGTTTCGGGCGCCGCCTCGTGCCCCGCGCGGGCGCCGCCGTGAGGGTTCCGGGCGGGAGGAGCCGCCGCCCCCCAGGGCTGCCTCGCCAGGAGCGCCACTCCAGCCCGGAGCCGCCGTGCCCGCCGGCCTGGGCGGGCCCCGGCCGTTCCCAGCTGCCGTCACGGGCATGCCTGGGATGCTCCCGGGCGCCCGCCCTGGCGGGCGCGGCAGCTGCGAGAATGGGCTCTCGGTGTCTGCGCCTTCTCCCCGCGCCGGTGTCCCCCCCTCCCCCAGTACTCCCGCCTCGGCCGCGGGCAGGGTCTGGGCAGCGCCGGTGAGCGGGTTCCGCCTCTCCGGGGAGGGCCCCGTAGCGCCGCGCACGCCCAGCCCGTGCAGGTCCCTGTCGTGCGGAGGATGCTCTGCCGCCTTTGATCCCCGGACAGCGGTGTCTCGGCCTCTTGGCGCTGCCTGCAGATTTCCCGAGGGAAGGGGTTTTCCTGCGCCGGAACCGGGACTGTAACCGGTAACCGGACGAGTTGTGTCGGCGCAGCTCGGACACCCGAACCGAGCGCGGGCGGGTTTGGTCCCACCCTTGCAGCAGCGCCGGCCCCGTGGGGTGGGCTGCAAAGAGACACAGTTGTTTTGAAATAGGTCGCTGTAAAGCCCAGGCGCCAGCAGTGCTTTTTTCCCCCTAAATGGGATTTTAACCGCACTGGTTTCATTTATTTCCTCTTCTTTGTGTTTGTTTTTTTTTTTTTTCCTTACTCTTTTATTGACAAAAATAAATCTCTGTGTCTCCTGTGGATGAGTGTTCTAAGCATTGGCCTTTGGGGACGCTGAATCCCAGCATTTGGAAAGAGAAGCAGAAAAAAAACCACCAGAACCCCCAATCCATTAAAGATTGAGGGTTTTTCTGTATGTATCTACCTAGGTACGTGTACTTCAGGTTGGAATCCCCTAAGCGCTGTCGGGATTGGCTGCAAACGCGAGTCTGTAATCCTAAATGAATGAAGATAAATTACTAATAAAGTTGAGAATGTTTGGTGTCTTAGGAAGTCTGTTTCATGGCAAGTTACTCGATTGTGATTTATTAATTAAGGGGAAAGATGAGCTCTGGGAGTGAAGGGTTTTCTAATTAACTGAACCACGAGAGGGTTGGTTCTGAAAATCGTATTAAGCAGATATCAGATGTTCTCTGCCCTAGGTTGGGTAATCTCATAGTTTCCAATGGTTAGTGAGTGTTTTAACCACCAAAGCATGAGGTTTTCATATTTTTTTTTTCTTCTAAAAGACTGGATTGTTGTCCACACAATCTTTTTTTTGCCATTTTGACCATGCTAACATTTTTTGCTCAGCCTTTGGCTGGCAGATGAGAAAGCTAAATCTGAACACACTGTTCTTGGCAATGACTTGTCTTTCCACTCCTCCAGTCAGCGGTATCATCATTTCCATCTTAAATTCTATTTCCTCCTTATGGTGAAGGCACTGAATTTTACTCCCATTGTTTCCCAGTTACCTGTTTCTCTTGGGCCTTTCTTTAGCTGCACCCACCTGTGTCGTTAGCAGATTTTACCATATTCCTGCGTGTTGCTCCCACTCGGTGCGAAATCTTCCCAGCAAAAAGTCAGTGAATGAAACGCTGAAAAAACCCTGGCCAGCTGAGGGGCTTTCCGACAGACTTCGCTCCCCCAAAGACCCGCGGTGCCGCCTGGGGACAAGTGGCTCCTGCCCACAAGCACCAGTGCCCCTCTCCCTGGCCTCCACCAGCCCCACGAAGCTGCCGGGGTCTGCAGGAAGGTGCTGCTGTAAAGCGCTGTCCTTGCGGGTTTGAGTCCCGTACCAGCAGCCCCAGCAGCTCGGTTTGTAGCTCTCTCTCTATACTTCGAGGGGCTGCGTCGAGGCTTCGCGCATCAAACTGAGCTGTGCTTTCCAGCAGAAAGCAGAAGGGCTACGTCTCGTGGAGTAAGAGCTGCGTGGAGAGCAAGATGAAAGTATACAAATCTCTGGGTATGAATTAATTCTGCCATTCAGCTTTATTTAAATTTGTTTAAAAAATAAATCTAGCTTCTGACAGCTACTTTAGGTTTTAATCAAACCTACCTAGTCTGCATGCTTCTGCACAAGTACTCAAACTGCTTTGGTTTCTCGCTGGATCAGAAATGAAGAACATTTCTTCCTATTAAGCTTGAAATCTGAGCTATGCAATGTGGGACTTCAAAGTGGGTGTTTTGTCAGGGATGGGTCAGAGAAATGCAGCTTGTTGTTGACGCAAAAAGCTCAGGAATCCCAGCGTCTGATCTGGGCTGAGGCAGCGCTCCCAGGCTGTTCCCATTGTATGCAAGTTTTCCTGTGCCCCATCCCATCCATGCCCCCCCCCCCCCGCCCCCAGGTCTGGTCTTTTCCGCAGCACTGTGAGAACAATTAACCTCTGCATCCCCTTTAACCCTCCCCCCAGAATTTATCTTTAAGCTTATCTCGGCATACGAACCAAGACAAAGCACGTGCCAAGGTACCTCCTGCTCACGCGAGGATGTCAAGTTACACCCAGTTATTTTGCAGTTGGTCTCTGTTCTGCACCCTGTTTCTTGGCAGCAGAGGCTCAGTTTCGCAAAGTTTTGTTTCTGTAATGACTCAGTGTTTGCTAAATAGCAGTATCTCGTGCCTCCCCCCAAGGTGCATGCTTGAGGATATTCTTTTTCTGTGCTAAAAAGCAAAGGAGAGGAGAGGAAGGGAGAGGACTGGTAATCTTCAAAATACTATTACAGCCATGATGTTCTCAGAAACATCCCGGCTGGAATTTCCCACACTTGCAAGCATTTCATGTCTCACCACACAGCCCAAACTAGCCCAAACTAACCCAAACTCTGAGGGATTGTTTTTCATCTCCAGAACTGGTGTTCCTTGATGCAGCTTTTAACTTTCCCACTTCCTGGGTAGTCACTTGATTACAGTTAAGCGTTGGTAACAGTTTCAAAATCCTTGGTGTCTTTCTTAATATTTGGCTCAGTAACCCAGCAGCCTGCAGAGCCGCCGCTGCAGCGGCATTTCTGCCGCCCAGGGATGAAAGGCCATTCTGCATACGTGTCTTCGCTCTGGCACCAGGCAGCCGGGGCAGATGTCGAACAATGGGGGAGGTGGGCTCTTCTCAGCATCAGCTGAGAAACCACCACAGGTCGTTAATTTGCTGGTCCAGTCATCTTGACCTTGAAGTTTGGTTGGTGGTTGTCTCACGCATGCCTGACCAGCACCTCCCTTCCCCGCATCCCGTCTCCTGCCTGACCCCCAACTGCTGTTGCTTACAGTGCTGGGATGGCTTTGCAGCGACCAAACCACAGTTCAGAGGTGTGAGATGAAGCGGATGCGCTGGGAGTACGCCAGGTCCACGACGTAGAGCAGTAGGTTCACGTAGGTGAAGATGGCGATCACCAGCTGGCTGTCCCAGGGGCACTTGCCCTTGGCGCAGAGGCTGGGGCGCTGAGGGGAGCCGTACTTGCTGTCGAAGCAGAACACCGGCCAGATGACCGCTGCGCTCACGTACAGCAGCACCGCCCCGAAGGTGTAGATGACCACGGAGCGCTCGAAGGGGAACCACAGCAAGGCGGTCTTACCTGTGACGCTGAAGGCCACTACCACCACGGTCACCACAAAGCAAAAGCTGTAGACAGCGACACACCACTGCGTCGCCACGTATTTGCTGTACTGGCTGTCATTCACCAGCGCCCCAAAGATGATGCAGGCCACGAAAGCCTGCACGATCTTCAGGAGCCCAGAGACGGTGGCCATGTAGCTGGTGACTTGTCCAGGTTTCGCCCTGGTTAAGAACACCTCGGTGGCATAGGCAACAAACAAGAGGCCTGCGAAGACACTGGCTGCAATGCGGAAGTCTCTCACCTCACAGCCGATGGGGTAGCAGCCAAGCTGGACGAAGTAGAGCGGGTAGATCACCGCAGCCGTCACGGACATGAGCGTGGCGAGCATGGCAAAGGCTGCAGTGAAATTTCCCCAGGAAATGCTCAGGCAGCTGTGCAGATGCGTGAATTCGCAGGTGATGATGAAGACAGTGATGGCGAAACAGAAGGTCCAGACAAACATGCAGAAAGTGCCATAGGCTGCACTGAATCCCCCCTGGTGGGCTACCAGGCTGAACGTGGTGCAGCCGAACGTCATCTGCAGCAAACGAGCTATTCCCACAGGGGCTGTCACAGCAGCAGTGTTCAGATACGGCCCTCCCGCGCTCTCCATCATCTCCCCGGTCCAGCGAACAATCCACTTAAAGACACCCGCAAAACGTCCTTTCAGTCTTTTGCTCCTTTGTCCTGAGTCACACCTGGTGCTGGATCAGTGGAGCGGCAGCTCAAATCCCCGCCTTGTCCCTGCCAGTATCCGTAGGTGCTGCTGTGACGCCGAGCGTGTGTTTCTGCAGCCTCTCGGCGCAGACTTGCCGGCTGCAGGGAGGTGACTGGCTGGCTCTGCCCACCGGCTGCGATCTCAGGGCGCTGCGATCGTCTCACTCTGCTTTCTCAGGTCTGAAAGCTGCCCCGTGTGTCCTTTCCCCATCTCCTTTCCCACATGATGGCCAAAAGGATCATCCCTGGAGGGTGACATTTATTCCATTTTAGCTCTGCAGCTGTAGCTCTCTGCTGCACCGCGCACAGGAACCTAGGAGTATAAATAGGGGCTATATTAATAGTTCTGGAATGAGTCCTGCCCCCCAACTGCTGCGAGCGGGTGTTATTTAACACTGAACCTGCGAGCCCTGTCAGAGGCTCTCGGTTATCTCTGCTATTCCTCCAGCAGCGTTTGGGTCACTGGGACGCTGCTGTTCCCCAGCAGCCGCCCCACGCCGTGGGGCTGTCCGTGGAGGTGGGCTGTGATCCAGCCACGCTGCGGAACCGGGAGCTCGGTCCTGCGCACCCAAGGCCCCTGAGCAGGGGCACAAGCCCAAAGGCATCACAAGCCCTATAAAGGGATTTAGGCCGGAGGCTGCGATAAAAGCTGACTCACTTTGCTCCATTTGGAGCAGTAATAGATTTACCTGCTGTGTAAGGCCCTGCTGTGCTTTGAGCATTAGTCAGAGCATGTGGCTGTGAAGGTTTTGAGCACCAGTCCTCACTGTCTTCTTAAACTCTTCCCTGTCTCTGTTTTACTTATATGGGAACCAGTCATTCTTGTATTTCTGAATGCCAAAACCAAACGCAATAAAAAACAAAAACAAAGCCAAACCCAACAAAAAAACCACCAACACCCCCCACCCAAAACAAATAAACAATCAAAAATCAAAAACACATACACCCTGCTTTGATATTCTTAGCTCTGTTTTGGAATGCAGATTTCAATATACAGTGTCAAACCTTCCCTCTTGTTGGATTAAAGCTTTCCCAGGCAGCCATTTTTGGTCTACATTTACCCAGACTTGGTCTCTACCCAAAAGTTTTTTAATTCTAACTCTAAAAGTCACACACCACCCCCCCATTTCTGATGTAGTTTCAGAATGGGAAAAATGAAAAACACAACGTAGTAGAAAAATTCCCCACTTACCTCATGGCAGCATTGTCAGCTCCTCACCCGCAGACCAGCTCTTGCTGTGCTGGTCCCAGTATGGAAGCAGGATCATCCCAGGAACTCTGCACAGGTGCAGGAAGTCAGCACGACTGAGGGCTAGCCCAGCCCAGAGCCTTAAAACCATTCTGAACAGTTCAACATAGCCATCAGCTGTGCTGATAAAAGTCTGTAAGATCCTAACGGGGAATTACAAAGGACCCTCATGCTTGGTTACAATAATAACTGCTTAATATAATTGTTTCTTATTTGTATGCCAATGTAACAACGCGACACCCACCAGTAAATCACCACGTGCAGTGCTGGATTCTATAAGGAGCTGACATCAGCGAGCGTCTGCTCCCATTGACCGTCTTAGTGCGCAGTGCTGGGGCAGCCCGGCTTTGTCCAAGTGAAGGATGCTGCTCCCCTTCCTCCCATCATCCTTCCTTGCGTTGGGGCTGGGCACTCAGATGGGCCAGTCTGGGGCGCTCAGATGGCCGAAAGCGCCCAGACCCCCTGGAAGAACACCGCCTGTTCTCAGCAACCTGCTGTGTGCGAGGTCTACTGGCACCAGTGCTGCTGGCACCATTGCTGCTGGCACCAACGCTGCTGGCAGGTGGAACCACTGCCCGGGATGTGCAACTGCAGCAGCTCCCACTGCCAGGAAGCACACCTTTGTGCGAGTGGCTGCTTGGGGAAAATGGGCTTTGGAGGCAGTGCAGCACATCCGGTTTCTGTCTGCTTGTTCTAACTCCTCCTCCCTTGCTCCTCCACATCTTGCCTAGTCAACTGCTCTGCGAGCTGGATCACAGAATCATAGAATGGCAAGGGTTGGAAGGGACCTGTGGGGATCATCGAGTCCAACCCCTCTGCCAGTGCAGGAACACCCAGGGCAGGCCACACAGGAACAGATCCAGGTGGGCTTTGAAAGTTTCCAGAGGAGACTCCACAACCTTCCTGGGCAGCCTGGGCCAGGCTCTGTCACTCTCACGGGTGAAGAAGTTTTTCCTTCTGTTGAGGTGGAACTTAACATGTTCCAGTTTGTGCCCATTGCCCCTTGTCCTCTCACAGGGCACCACTGAAAAGAGACTGGCCCCTTCTACTTGACACCCATCCGTCAGATATTTATAAACATTAATAAGATCCCCTCTCAGTCTTCTCCAGGCTAAACAGCCCCAGGGCTCTCAGCCTTTCCTCACAAGAGAGATGTTCCAGTCCCTTCAGCATCCTTGGAGCCTCCATTGGACTCTCTCCAGTATTTCCCTGCCCCTCTTGAACAGAGGAGCCCAGAACTGGACTCAATACTCCAGCTGTGGTCTCACTAGTGCAGAGTAGAGGGGGAGGAGAACCTCCCTCAACCTGCTGGACAGACTTTTCTTTATGCCCCCCAGATCAGGACATTAATCTCAGAGTTAAAAAAGAACAGCAGAAATCTTGCACCTGACAGGGATTATTTTTAACCTGGAGTCATCGTGGGTCTGATTTACAGTGCAGATGTGCATGGCTGTGCCTGCACCACAGTGGCATTGGCAGACAGAGTAGCCAGGACCAGGGGAGTGGACAGGAACTATTTAAGCTAATATTGCTGCTGCAAGTCACTTGTGATCCAGCTGTGGTTTGAGACAAATGGGGACAGACACAGGAGTGCTCATGGTGAAAAGCAGTGGCTACAGCACTCCCAGCAGCTCACCATCAGCATTTTGTAGGCTACGGGTAATTTTATGGAACGATTCCTGTGAGAACAGTACATATTTTGTGGATGTTAAGATAAAATGTGTCTACCTTCAGCTTTGTCACCGTCTTGTAACCTCGGCGTCTTTTTCACAAAAATCCTTCCCATTTTTCTTAAAAAGACCTCTGGTGCTAAATGCAGAAAGCCTGCATTCATTTGGGGTGGAAGTTGCACAATTAACATCACAACTACCAGGAAATTCAGCCAGAGAGCCAAGGAGCTCCTGGCAAACACGTTTTCACCCTGAAATCCTGCCCTCCCTGACTCTCTGTGATGTTAATCCTTCACCTCTAGCAGAAGTTTCCCAGACTTCAGTTGTGGTGTGTTACTATTGCTCTAAAACAGGCTGTGTAACAAGGCAAAGCTATTGCTGCTGTTGACTCTCACCAATCCTGTCTGGAGACACTGCTTTGGTGTCCGCCTGCAGCCTCAGCACTCCATTACTGATGCTCTCTTGCACCTAAACACAGCTAAAATCATACTCATTATTTTTCTTCTTAAACCCTAGCAGAAGCCCCTGTAGATCCACCACACCCTCCAGCTTATGTGCCCAATGCCCCAGTCTGGACCTGAAGTCACACAGTGCAAATCTATAAACTCTGCCATCAGCTTTTGACTTTTCAGTTGCATTTTAATTCTGGATCAGTCATACAAGGCTTTTGGAGATGACTCTTCCCTCTCAGAGGGAAAGTTTCTTGCGTAGTCATAAAGTCTGAGAGTACAAACACATGGTGCTGAATTCTGCCAGTCTTGCCCTTTCTGCCACTGGCTTCCAGAACAGATGCCACTGGGGATGAACTTAGAAGTGCCAGCTTTGGAAGGCTTGGTAAAATTACATTTATTGCACAAGTACAAGAAGTGTAGAGCTGGAAGGGACTTCCTGGGTTTCAGATGCCGGTTTCCAGTTACGGCTTGCAACCACATTGTATAATTTTTCTAATAAATTAGCCAAGTTTTCCTTCACAAAGATTTCTGAGACTTTTCCTTGTTACACATTTTAAAAGACTGTTCTGGAGACTCACTAAGCTAGAAGAGCGATCCCTGATTGCGGGGGATCTTTTTCTTATGCTTGCAAGGAAAACATAGCCTCTGAACATTCTTTGCCTTTTCAAAATGAATGTATTTCTACAGGTAACCCCCTCTGCAGAAAGCATTCCCAACCTCACCAGTGGTATTTATACTTCACCGTTTCCTAGCAGACATCTGTCACTGGACCCAGCCTGGGGCACCTGCAACAGCTACAGGCACATCATTTTGTGCACGGTCATCCTGCCAACAACTGACTCACACAGGAGTTTCCCCTGGATGCTCCCAACTGATGAATAGCAGAAATTCTGTCTACTTGCTCAAGTACCAGCACTTTGACTAACTCTGAATAGCCCCCAAAGGAATCCCATCTTCCCGAATGCCTTTCCAAATGCTGTCTCTGCTGAAGAAGCCTCCCAACCTAGTGGCGTGAAAAACATAATCAGAACAATTTTACTTTCATAACAAAGTCATTAAAACATAGAGGGTACCAGTAATCCCTAGATTGATACTAGGGAAACAAGCATTACTTTTTCCTGCTTCTCCTTTTTAAGTACTTTTTTAAACTTCAGTGTGCACTAAACCCCTCTTGCACAGCAGGGCAGCTCATTTCTCGTGTGGTACTGCCTGCCTGCTCGCTGAAATCCATGTAAAGTAACTGAATGGCTGCAGTTTTGTTCATTTGGGGGTTTCCTCACCTAATACGATGGATCCTACAAGCAGCATTACCACTTTAATCTGGCAAGACCGATCTTGAAAGTGCATGGAATTTTTCAAAACTTAAGCCCTGATTTTCTGTGGCTTAGACATTGTGTAACCATTTACACAAGCGCAAGCAAGTGCAAAGTTGGCATCAGGAATGGGCAGAACGGGCGTCAGTCACGCTCCTTGTGCAGCTTTGTCCACACCATCTGCAGTTTGCTGCAGTAAAAACTCTTCTGCCCATGTGCTCTCCCCTCTAAGGAACGGCCTCTCACTCTCTCCAGCTTCAGTCAGTGCTGATCCCTCCCTTGTTCTCCTCCCATTACCATCACCAGGGATTCTCTATGTTCTGAGGTGGGTGTGTTCACAAATGACAAGAGAATAGAAATATGTTGGTGCTTGTCTTGTGCGCTCTGCCTTTTGAGTTCCAAAAACCCCCATTTCAAGACAGGCCAGATGGTCTGATCAAACATTTGTCTCACTGGAAAAGAGGCCTCTGCTGCAAAAACTCACCTCCCTGCATCTTAAAATGCAGTGCCCTGGAATCCCTGGGAAATGAGCCAAGCCGAAAATGCTGTGCGAGTGTGCAGAGATCAGGTGCTAGGTGAAAATCTCTGTACTTAGACCTCCCATTACAACCTCTCCATCAGAGAAACAATGACAAGACGTATTGCAAGGGGAAGACAGAAGTCTAATTAATACAAAAACATCAACACCACCCTCAGCCCTCTCCCAGGCACAAGTGATCATAAGGATAACCCATCCAAATGAGCAGCATATACAACTTTACAAAGACATATGTATGGTTCTCTGGTCAGCCCTTATAAATAGCGTTTTACATATTAAAATAAATATGTCCACGTTGCTGAAGTAGCAAGAGGTTTCTTCGTTATTTAAAAAAAAAATATGTTACAAAACAATATCATTTATATTTCTTGCTTAGTTTAAAAAAGTAATAAAAAAGTCATTTTATAAAATAATACGAAAGTAAATTGAGTACAAGAGAGTCCATCCCTAGCACGTGTCCTGGGTTTGTACGTTATGACTCATCATGAGATGCTGACCTCCAGGAAGTCATGTAATTGTTCCTTCACTTCTAGTTGGACAAAAGAAATCCAGTGCTTGCTTTTTCACTGCTTGTATCAAGTCTGTGATGGCAAGGGAAGAAGTCCTAGATCTGGGGAAGGTTCGCACTGCTGCTATTTACGGCTTTGCTACTCCCTGTATCAGACTGTCCTGTGTATCAGAGGAAGAGGATGCGCACGGCCAGAACTGAGCCCTGGAGTTTGGAGGTAACGAGTTCCGGGTAGTGTAAGCCAGAAACTGCCTTTTTTTTTTTTTTTTTTTTTGTCTTGACACATCTTAAGTGTGCAAGAGTGTGGGAGCACGTGGGTGTGTACAGGTTTGAACATGCATGGGTGTGAGCGTGCATCTGCCTGCATGAGCGTTAAGGAAGAAGATTAGAAAGTGTGGGAGAAAGGCTTAGAGTCTCCTCCTGATCTAATCTCTCTGCCCCTCTGAAGACCCCTTCCTAGTTACCACTGCTGAGCATCCCCAGAAGTTTACTCGGCTCCAGGCCCTGTTGCTGTGCCATCTTCTGAACATCAAAACCCATGTGCATGAGGAACTGGATCACATTCATCTCCTGCCCTGTGAACTGGTCCCTGATAGTGGGGCACGAGGGGTTGCAGTGAGGCCACGGGCAGCTGTCAATCAGATGAATTGGGCAGCCTTTCAGAGGGGCCTTCCCATTTTTGTTGCTCTCATGTAGGCTCCGATCCCAACAGTGCAGGGCTCGGGGTAGTGATGTCCCCTTCACCTGGATGTCTGTCCAGTGACTGAAAAGACAAACCGTAGAGGTTGTATCAGAGGGGTCGGGCTGTCAGAACCGGTTAACTCCCCTACCGCTTCCCTGTTGTTCTTTCATAGAATCTGCAAAACCACTCACTTGCGTGTAATGATCTCATGAGACAAACAGGCAGGAGCAAAGCTAGCGCTAAAGGAGAGAAGGAGACACGGATTAGGTCTTGGAAGGACAAAGGAACTCCTGAACAGAACCTTCTGGACTAGGTACAGGGTAGAATTTCTGCTGCCCCTGGTTAAGATTTTTAGAACCAGCAATGACTATCACAACATAAAGCCCGACTGGACTGGAAAGCATCCAGATGAAAAGGGGGTTCCATCCTGCCTAAGAGTGTTACTTTTACAACAAGAGACTCCTGAATACCTGCTCTTCTATGAAGCACATAAGGCACATTAATGGTTCCTCCTCTCGTCTCATCAGTTCTCTGGATGGTTTGTGACATCCCTGTGAGGCTAATGGCTGTGCAATGGCAAGGAGTCTCAGAACCCACCTCGAAGGTAGGAAAGAAAAAAACCACATTCCCACTGATAACAAAGGGTAGCTGATAATTGTGAAACTGGAAATTACTCTGCACTTCTCTGGAAATGAGAAAGGCAAGATTCTTGATGTAGACAAGCTAACATTTGCCAAATTTACAGCACTTATTTCTGCAGAGATCTGAGAAATGCCAATAGGATACTGGCTAAGGATGTCTCAGACATAAATGTGCCAGGTTTTTCTCAGTGAAATACTCACGTCACATCCTTCAAGGTGTTTCTCAGCTCCCTCCCCAGATTCTGGATGTAGAGCCACTGCCCTTCCTGAACAGGCTGGCCAGTGAGGTGTACGTTGTCTACAGTAAGCTGGGCCTCATCAAAGAGCCACTGGACAACAAAGACTGGACCTAGGAAGACAAAACATTTGGAAAATTGCTCTAAGTTAGCTGTGGATACAGAGGAAACTCCAGAATCCATTTTGTATCTCTCCTCTGATACTTGCATCGAAGAGTGGGGTAAATCTTATATCCAAAAAAGCAATTCCATTCCTCTCCCTCTTTAAACTGCAGCTTACAGCGCTCAGGAACAATACCATTCCAGTACCTAGAAGACAAAGCAAAAACAGAATAAAAGGCACGGCACAATCTTAACAGCCTTTCCATATGCCAGTCTATTTCTGTTCTGATTATACTTCCAGCTTATTGACACCAGAGTTCTTTCTTAGCTACACTGTCCCAACAAAACATTTTAAAGCAGCTACAATTGCCCACCTTTTACACATCTGGAATTTCAATTATTGTCTTTTCCAATAAATGTATCAAAAAAAGCACCAAATGTAGATGATAAATACTCTTTAAGTATCAAAATGAAGGAAGATAGATAGAGAAGGAGGACATCTCCACTCTCTAACCTCTTATAAAAGTCTACTTTAGAGCATCTGATTGTACCTTATTCCTCTTCTGATGGCTTCTGTTGGAGCACAAGTTATGGTATCAATACAGTCAGTTCTGCGATACTGTTTATTGTCCAGGAACCACCCGGAGTCTGCCAAGCCTCGGACCTGAATCCCTTGGTAACCCATCTCCTCCAGCTGCTCTGCTACTCGATCCACATTCAGGAGCACTCCTGTGCCCCCAGCACTGCAACAACAACATTAACTGTGCAGCCATGAAACGCACACAGCTATTACACACCCTCTCACAGCACTGACACTATCCACAGGACTATCCATTACTAATTTGGCAGTCATCAAGTTATTTCCTTGCTTGTTACTGGCTTCATTCCTCAAAAATTAAGCCAGTAACAATCTGATACCTCGGAAAGCAAACCCTGTTCTTACTCTTCCTTCTGGGAGATATATACACTTTGTATCCATTGCAGAGGGTCTGGCTGCTCAAAATCTCAAAGAATCTGAACCCCTGTGTGAGGCATGCGGAGCGTACCACAGCTTTGCACAGCACAGTACAGCTCAGAGCACCTGCATCAGGCAGCTCTGGTGTTTTAATTCAGATGTCCTGAATCCGTTCACGAGGCGCATGGTGTGGGACCACAGGAGCCGGCGCTCCTGACGCAGGGAAGGATAAACACATTCCCTCCCTCTTGCAAAGCTTTTACCTTGTTGTTATTCTCTCCGTATTCTGCTAAGTATGCCCAGACCAGAAGCTGAGGAAATAATATTGTATCATCCCCTGTTGTACCACTTAAAGGAGAACAGTGAGAGCAGATACAGGGTTTGCTGTATTAGTGTTACTGTACTCCTAGAAGAAAGTTTTCAGGACCGGCTGAGACTCCCTAACAGCCTTCTGCTGTGGAGATCTCCTGTCTTCGCCCAGGAAATCCTGTAGATACCCACCTGCTCCCTGCTAGCAGCAACACTTTTGCAGTGCCAAGACCTTTTCCCACCAGCTCCTTTATAACCTCCTGAATGATCAGGGCTCCCATGAAGGCATATTCATCTGGAAGAGAGAGCGCTGTGTCAACAAAACTTTTCCCTGTCCAGGCTAAGACTTTTGTTTGCTCTCCACAAATGCTTAAGAACCTTATAAAGGGATTATGAAGCTAAACCTGAGCCCATTTTCTCCACCTCCATCAAGTACACCTAACAAGAGATATTCCCCACCGCCCTGAGAGAAAGTTAACAGCGACTGATCAGAAAACACAGTAACACAAGCACACCTTCCTAGAACAGGGCTTAGGAATTGGTAAAAACAGAGAAGGAAGACAAGAGGGAAGGTGCTGGGACCCTTTCTCTATACAGAAGGAATACACACATTTTCCTACCACCTGTAATCTCAGTTCCAACTTACTGCATCCCTTTTCCCCAATTCAAAAAGCCAGTTCAGACAAGCAACGTTTCACGAAATGTTACACCTACAAAGACCACTACTTCCTTGGCACCACCAAAAGGCAGTCCTGCTTGCTGAAGTGTAACTGCTTCGTAAGAACAACCATAAGAAGCTGTGTGAAAAAGTCCCTCACTGTGGCATCCATGAGTGGTCAGTTTCTCAATGCAAGAGTTAGTGAAGAGATACAGAGTGACATGTCTGGTTTAAGGGCAGAACTCACAGATCAACTCAAAAAAGAGCATTAACCTTCTGCCTTTTCAGTGACACATCATGGAGCATCTTAGGCCAAAGTCTTCCTTTCGCAGCAGTGTATATCAACAGTAACTCCATTAAGGTCAAAGAAAACTCTTCCAAGAACAAATGAGGAGAACTAAGCCTCTGGCCTCTACAGACATTACTGCAGCCAGGCACCAACCTTGCATAAGCTGGGAAACCCAGAGAAGCACACGAGGTCGAACAACTCATTCACATGAAATCTGTGAGAGGACTGCTTTATGCAGACTCCCTGAGTTCTGCCATCTCAAAATGAAAGCCAATAGCAACACCTGTATTAGGATTAACTATTCTTCATTTCCCAAAGAAACCTGCAGACAGCTTTAGTCCGACACATGATGACTCCTTTCAAAGGCCAAATATCCTCCTGACAGAAGTCTGAACTAAATTCACTGCACTTGCCTCTCAGATCAGCAAGCCAAAGTCGCAGGCAACAAACCGCGGTTCCTCAGCTCCACCATTTAATTTGCCGTGTGCTGGAACCTGGAGATTCATCTAAGAGGAATTTCGTTCCACTAATCCTTGCATACTGCACCAGTGTAACATCTCTGCAAGCAGTGGCTCTGAACTATGTCAAAACAGCCTGAGCTAAAGAGATCAGGATGTTTTATCTGGAAGTAGCTTGATATTCTTTCCTGCCCTTCAGCAAGAAAAAGCCTGTTCTTTATTCACGTAATTTCACAGAAGTCTGGCCATTTCCTTTAATGTGTGATGTCTGGGGCAGCAACAGCCCATCAGCAACACTCACTTTTCTCGGACTTGGAGGAGGCACCACTCCAAACATCACTTGAGCAATAAGGGATGAATCTGTAAGAGAGAGCTGTGTGAGTACTGATGTTCCTTTGACATGCAAGGAGGGGTGAGGACAGGGTCAAGTAACTGGAAGAAGATTAAGCCCTGGCAAGGGGAAAAGGGGAGAGTTTTTTGTCTGGTTAGAGAACTTACCTTCTTCCACACCAAGTGACAATTATAACTGTCTGGAATTTTCTCCTGACACTGGTAGTTTTACTGAAGTTAAATCAATAAATAGTGTGTCTTTTATCAATCTAATTGAGACACTGAGCTCCGTGGGCAGAATGACGGACCAAGACTTTGCTTTTAGCTGTCCCATTGATATGGTGGATGGCCTGCCGCAGAGAAACTCTCTGCGATTCAGTTTTTCACATGAACAATGAGAGGACCTTGTCAATGCAGTGTAAATGCTGACTGTAACCACTGGAGGTTTTTGCAGAAATGAAGTTATCTTCCCATTATTGTCTCTGGCTTGCAGAATGCAAATTACCATCCCTCTCTTCTGTTTTTCCCTCCTATATGGATGCATATGTAAACTGCTGTCTTTCTCATTTCTCTTCTTTGAGCTAGGAGAGCTGCTCCACGTTCCCCTCAAACTGGGAAATGTGTAACATACCATCAGCCCACCACTCACAACGGTATTTGCCACTTTAGCTATTTGAGAAGGCTTTCAATGCTCTCTATGCTCTCCCCAGTTTTTCTTCATTACAATTCTCCACAATTCCAGGGACACTGGACTTAAGTTTCTCCAGACCTTGCCAGTGCTACTTGTTAGAGGCCTGAACTAGAACAAATGAGGAAACATATTCTCACAAGTGTTAGTCTTGATCTGTCTCTGTAGCATTCTTGCCAGCCTAAAAGGCAGGAGATGCTGGTTCAGTATAAACCCATTCCCCTCCGTTGTCCCTCCTTACACCATGTTCGCATTCCACCAGTGGGGATTTTCTTCGGGCTGAGATGACAGGATCCCGGTTCCTGCAGATGGGCACAAGGAAACAAGAAGCATACAGATGACAGTCTGACTTCAGAGAAACTGTATGAGCTTTGTGCACAATCTCTGACCACACAGAAAACAAACATCCCTGAGGAAAAACATTGGTAAGGGAAGTGGAAGGAACATTTCTAAATTTGCCCTTAGGCAGATGTGACTTTCTGAAGTCAATTCGTGCTAGGGAGGCAGCCTGTCTAGAAGCCTCTCGTACCGTAGAAAAGAACGGGTAACACACGCTTACAATTGAGCATTTCCCCCCAAAACAAACCCTGGCAGGTGAATTCCGGCATGTGCAATTACAGGGTCTGCGGGAACGACAGAGGTTTAGGACTTGGAAAGCTGGAGCACAGGCCGTGAGAATGTAGAGAGAAGCTCAACATTTCAGTGGTGACCCTGGTGGTCCAGCCTGTGGGTGCTAATCCCACCTTACGCAACACTGCTACTTTACACATGCACAGAACATCTGCCTTCACAGAGAACTGCTGTAGCTGGTTAAGTGACCCTGCATACAGGCAGGAGGTGGAACCACGCAGACCCAGGTTAAAGACCGGTTCATTTTTTTGCTCCCTGTGCACACAGGGCCAGCCCTACAGGCTCACACCCACGTGGCGCAGCGTGTGAGAAAGCGCATCCGTTCGGACAAACGGATGAGCAGGCCCCAGAACAACCCTTCTGACGGGATGAAGAGAAACACAAGCTCTCTTTCAAAGACTAAACACTGGCACACAACTCTGAAGATCGCAGGGGGTGTGTGAGTTGTGTGTACATTGAAACCGCGTTTAAAAGACCAGAACTGTCTACGGCGCACCCAACCGCACACGCGGGTCTGTGCCTGTAACTTGTTTGGTGAGCGGAGAAGCGACACTTGCTCGGGTGTCCTCTCACTCACACATGCCCGTGACACCGCACTAGCACCGGGGCAGGAGCAGCCGCATGGCAGCGACCATGAGGACCATGCCCCGGCCGGGCGCCGCTCCCCGGTGCCGACCCACGGGGCGGGAGGGACTCACCCACGCGGGTCGCGGGCCACTCCCGAGAGCTCATGAGCCTCCGCATGGTGTCGTAGCGGGTGTCGCAGTTCTCCCTGTTGAAGCAGTACCACCCCCCTGGGGAGGGAAGAGAGGGGTCAGCCGCCCGGCGCCGCGCAGCCCCCGGGGGTGCGCGGGCGGCAGGGGCAGCGCGGCCCGTGGCCGAGGGCAGGCGGCCCGCGGGGTCCGGGGCAGCCTCGGGCCGCATCCCCGCTCCCGAGGCGCCGGCCGCTCACCTTCCAGGAACAGCAGCCACCGCCGGCTGCCCTTGGACTCCTTGAGGTAGTAGCTGCGGACAGACAGACAGGAGGCGGCGCGACTTGAGCGGGAGCCGGGCCCGGCCGCAGCGCTTTGATGCCCGGAGGCCGGGGCCGCGCCGAGCGCCCCGGGCAGCGCGCGGGGGCGGCGGCGGAACGGACGCGCCCGCAAAGACACGCGCCTCGCGCCGCCGCCGCCCGGGAGGCGCTCGCTGCACCT
>JANIJG010009529.1:6273-49961 GCA_024611175.1 Megaceryle torquata | reverse complement strand
GTGTGTTGTGTTGGAGGTTGGGTTGGGGTGTGGGGGGGGGAGGGGGAGGAGGGGGGGGGTGTGTTGGGGGGGGGGGGGGGGGGGGGGTGGGGGGGTGAGGAGGAAGAGCAGCCCATTTAGGGAGAAGATGAGGATATGAAATACATCCTGAGGTACTCAGAGAATTTACTCATTAGCCAACATGTTTATTGGACAGAAAATAAATGAACCTGGAAGGATCTGAATGGTAGAAAGTGAAAAGATCAATGCAGTCGTGTAGCACTGGTATCTAAAAAAGAATTAATTGGAGAACTGGATTTCTGATGATGAAGTTGACTGATTAGGAAGAAGGGTACATGGTAGATTAGGCTATAGAACTGATGGGTTGATATGGCTGATCAGAGAATGGAAATAAATAGAGGAAACCTTAGAAAGTCCATGGAAACCCCACCAACAGTGTATAAACAGTGTTTAAAAAGTCTGTAAAGCCAAGAACAGACTAGAAAAGGGGAACAATGAAGTTCTGGGAGGGTGGAATTTATGAAAATATGGAAAAGTGAAGTTTAGCAAAAATTAGGGAATTACGACCAAGGGAAGACAAACAGTATAGAAAGAAAAAGTAACGGAGGAAATTCTGAAGACCGGGAGGGAAAGGATTTAGAGGTGAAAAGGGGAGAGTTATGTGAATTAAAACCATGAGGGAAAAAAAAACCAAGTTGGTTACAGAGAAAAGTTTTAAAAAAAGAGCCGGAAGAGTATACATGCAATGTACAGTATGTGAACAGTCTCTTTCTGAGTAAGTAGCTTTAAACCTTCTAAAATGCAGACAGATTTGGAAACACCAAACCCCACGGTCATTAGCTCTGTTTCAGTGTATTTATCTGCATCCTATAGGATGAAAAATTAGAAACTCCTTACCGTTCCCATTTCATGAATGCACTTTCACGTTCATGAGAGTTTTAACTTATGGGAAGAACTCTTGCCCTGTTTTATTCTTTCTGCATCCTGTCACCCTGAAACATTTCCAATGTTCAGTCCTCCATCAGTCTCAGAAATTAAGACCCATAACACAGTCTTCTGCTGTGTTTTTAGATCCTTGTTAAGCTTTTCCTCATTCACAACTTGAATTCCTTGACATGGGGAGATACGAGTAGCAAGGGAGGCTGCATTTTACACCTAATAAGCAGCTGCAAACTTATTTCTCCATAAAATTGTAATTTTTTTTTTTTCCTGAAGATGAAGGGTTGTTTTTAAAAGCACTATAATGTTCTGCATTTTTTGTTTTGCTTTGTTTTGTTTTTCAATTCAGTTTATGACCGATATTACAAATGTAGGCTGTAAAACCTTCAGTTGCTACGATGTCCAGAAAGTCTCTGGCAAAGTCATCATCTGCTTCATAAAGGTGAAATTTGCTGCAGACAGATGAATAGAGTTTCTCTAGCTGAGGCATATAATTAGACTAACAGAATTTTCATGCAAATTCCTCCCCTAGGAATAATGAACAAATATAGGGAATTTAGCATGCCATGCCAGACCATGGGCTAAGGACAGATGTTCAAAGGATCTATAAAAAAATGAATGCAGGCAGCTAAAAACAATTTAAAGTTGATGTAACCAAGTCTGTCACAAAGATTCTTGTCTTTTCTTGAAGTGTATATGTGAAGTGTGTGGTACTCTAATTTACATAGCAAATAGGTGTTCTTATTCATATAGTAAAGCTTAGAAGTTCGAATAAGGACAGTAAACTTGTTTTCCTGTGTGCTGTACAAATACATGCGCTAGAGATGGACCTTGTTTCAAAGGACATGCAAGTAGTTTAAGAGAGGCAAACAGGAGAGATAAATAGAAGCAAAGTATCTTGTTAGTTCCCCTAGAAATAATGGTGCTTCTCCATCATTTCCCCCTACTCATTTCAACGGTGCCAAAGCTAGTCCTGCCTGTCACTGGTACTGCATACCAAGCATTCTCTGTCACCCCCACAGCAAGAATCAACAGGATTCTTCTTGTTTTGTTTTTCCCTATTTATTTATTTATTTTATTGGTGGTGGTGGTGGTTTTTGGTGTTGTTTGGGTTTATTTTGGTTTTTTTTTTTTCCTTCTGAGAAGGGATTGTCTTTCTCAGGTCTGGTATGAATAAAAAGAAAGAGTAAAACAGTATAGCTGACACAAAAATCTCATGACAATTTGGTTTTCTTCCCAAAAGATAAGGCATCTCCTGAAAAATTTTGCTGCTGTCTAGCAGCGTATAGATGTCTTGCTTTTCCCCATTCAGGTTAGTTGAATGTTAAAACTGATTTTCAAAGATTCTTTTTCTTTCATCCTAGTCAGCAGAGAACTGACTCAGCATCCCAACAACAATGCATTTAGAGCAGGCATTAGTTTTGAAAATGTTGTTTCAACTCTGTGAGAGACCATGGCAACAAAGATAGGATGAAGACCTTTGAAGAAACCTTTGAATACTGTTTAGAAGAAGGAGAATAGATAGGAAAACAGAGGGAAAGAGAGTAGGATTCATTTGCTTCTTAGTGATGCTACCATTTTAAGGGGCAATACTAATTCCTATAATAGATTTCACTCCTGGGCAAAGAATGCTACCGAAAAGCCCCGAATGAGTGCCACTTCCCATTGAGATAATGTCTAGGGTTGTAGCGAGGGTTTTTTTCTTCTGTGTTTGTTTTGACAAGTAGATTCTTTTGCTTTATCTCCCTTAAACAAGAGAAGTTTTAAGGCTTAAAGATTTGAGCCCTCTGAGAAATCAAAACTTCAGTCTTTGAGATTGTGCTAAGTATATTTACTCAAGATTTATGACAAATCCCACAGAAGTAAGGAGAATGCTTAATACAATTCAAATAGGCTGGAACTTACCATCTAAATAAGGACTAATCTACTGCCTGCCTGTGCTTCCCTAGGAAGGGACACCGCCACTCCCAGTGTAAAACAAAAGAGGACTTTAGGGAAATAGAAAGTCTGAAAATCCTCATAGTCTATTCATGGGTTGTCTCCTTTTAACTGACATTTCAAAAGTTATGCCCGCTCATGACAAATGCACTTTTCAGGTTTTGCAAGTTTCATTCTTTTTATGATTTTCAGTCTGTGCTAAGAAAATCCTATAATTCTTTATCTTGCTCTAGCTATAAACATGGAAGAATTTTGATCAAAGGAGACTATTTTAACAGCTGTCTTTCAAGGCAACATGTGCAGCTCTCTTGGCAGCCTTGGCTAGTAAGGTCTGGAGAAAACAGAAGTCTTTGCAAAGCCTTTGCATGTTTGAGGTGTCAAAAATATTGAATATATTGCCTTTGCTTAGTCCTTTATAGGATCTCGAAGCCATGGTCAGGCAATAAAAAAGCCCTGCAGCAGGAACCCTTAATTTAGTTCAAAGAGATCAGAATGATTGCTTTTGTGTGTGTGGTTTTTTGTTTGTTTGTTTGGTTGGTTTGGTTTGTTTTTTGGTATTCATAATCTGCCTTATCCAGGTATTTGTCAATAGAAATTGAATTTTATTTTCTTGGATAAATATGGCCTGGGATTACTTACAGAAGAAAAGGAGGGACTATTGCTCTTTTTGCCAAAACAGAGAAGAGGGACTCCCCTCCCATTACCTTTTCACAGCCAGGGAAATGAACACTTCTATTATGCTGGACAATGAGGAGCAGAAGTAGCAGGTGGCAAGTGCTGCTAATCAGGAAGTTAAGTAATAGCCATACTTGAGCACTTTCTAAAGGATTACTGTTTATAGGAAGATTTGTCCCCTATCTGGGCACCACTGGAAAGAAAACAGAGTGAGAAAGATGAAAAAATGTCTATTAGTTACAGATTTTCCATCCCCTCCCCAGCTCCATACACAGACGTATAAACACTGCCTGCTGCCCTCCCTTTACTGCCCCAACCTGTTCAAATGACTCCAGCAGACAACTGATAAACCCACAAGAATAGTTCCTTTACTTAATCTTGTCCCAGTTCCTACTTTCCTGCTTAGAAAAAGGCCAGCCTTTGCCTTGGCAAACCATCTGATGCCCCTGCGAGCTCTTGCTTGGTTGACCAAAAGGGATGTTTATTCTTCTGGAGCACGCTTATAAATCTAAATCCTCTACTTGTAATAGAACTTCTTGGCAGGGAAGGTAAAGGAAGCTATTACTGCCATTTTTACTCTAGAAATGATTTATTATCTGACAGATGCCAGTAAAGGGGCCAAGATTTCCTGAAAAGATATAACCATATGTCCCAAAGTCTTCTCTATAAGGTACCACAATGCTAAATGTCCTACATAAAAAGAGTCACAGAATGGTTTGGGTTGGAAGTGATCTTCAGTGAGCCTCTGGTCCAACCTTATGCAACAGGCAGGGACCTCTTTCACTAGACCAGGTTGCTCAAAGCCCCATCCAACCTGACTGAACACTTCCAATGACAGAGCATTCACAATGTCTCTGGGCTGCCTGTTCTAGTGTCTCACCACCCTCATAAAAATGTCTTACTTATATCCAATCTGAATATACCCTCTTTCAGGCTGGTCCCACTGAAAACCACATCTTGCTGACTTCATTTGTGAGGACATGGAGGAGTTTTCCACATCCTCAGATAGGTCACAGTTTGAGTGACGTTGTTTCAAACATTTAGATTTTTTGTCTTTCATACTTTTTTCTCATCCTGAGTCAACAATGCCATATCACCCAGACATACAGATGCAAAAGTAGATCAAATCTGATATACAAATCCAAGCCCTGGAACTGCAGAAGTAATGAGCCTCGTCAGTCTCCTAATATCTCGGAGGCTGCCCTCAGGACTCAGGGCAGGACTAGGAGCCCAGGTACTTTGCTGACCCAGGACCCAGCAGCTGTCCTATTAAGTTCACTGCTTTTCATGCAGGGAGAAGGGTAAGTGATAGACACAAAGTGATACAGCACTGCCTTACATCTTGCCGTGGAGACACTGGCTTGCCTATCTTTTGATGCCACCTTGAATTTGTCTGCAGCTCGAAGCTACCTCAACAGTGTTTGGTAGTTGGTTTCGTTTGTTGGTTTGTTTGTTTTGGGATATCTTTTTAGACTATGCTATGCAGGGCTGATATTTTTAAAGTTTTGGATTAATATGTCAGCATGTCATGCTTTCATATTACGAACTGTAGTTTTCCAGTCTCCCTTCTGGACTAATGTGATTAATACAAATGAGGTATGACCTCTGGACCTTGCTATACTGACAGCATGTCGTGGAAGCATAGAAGAATATCCTAAAGATCAGCAACTACAGAGCCCTCTGAGTTTGCCACAACTCCAGGACAAAACCTTCTTTTAAATACCATTTGCTCCAGCCATTTCAGTACCAGTGTTTGCTTTCTTATCTGTTGACATGGTGGCTTAGCTTCCTCAGAACATTTTTGTCTGAAAGATCATTATTTTCTTTTCCAAGTGTCCCATGAACAGACCAATTGTACTTCATCAATTTTAAATTTTGACCGTCTGCCAATTGCTTTCAAATCTAAAGCCAATCAAAATTTAAGGAGATTCAGAAAACAGTGAAAGAGGAGCACATCCACTTCAAAAAGGTTACCCAACTGTTTGTTGTTATTTCATTCTGTCGCAGGCTTTATAATGATGGCTTTCAGTATCTTGGCTCTGTTTATGTGTCCTTGTTTAAAAGTCAGGGCTGTCCCTGCCCTTCCCCAGTCTACAGGCACACAAGTGGGCTGCTGTGTAGTTCGTCATTCGCATTTGAGCCTCTGCTGACTCCAGAGTCCAGTCTGATGAAGAAAAACACCAAGAAGAACGCTTTCTGCGTTTATGTGGAGGGCCTTCTCTTTCACAGCTGCTGATTACCATAAATAACATGGCTTGGAAGCACCATATAATGTCTGTGGGTTTTTATGGGTGTCTAATTTTGCTTGTTTTAACAGGCTACAGATAAGCCTGAAAGTTGGTTACAGATATTTTATGGGTAAGACTAACCTAGCTGCATGCCACGGAACTAATAAATGATGTTATTACTTAGAATAACTAAGACCCAGTGCCACTTAGTTTCTGAGGACTGAAATAATACATGCTGTTGTCAATATGATCCTAGAAAGATGAATTTGAAGTTTTCTTCTAAGAATTAGAAGCTTCAACAGAAATCATAAGAAATGATACAAAAACCTACTGCCGTATCTCGGGTTTTCAGGCCATGCTGCCTTACTGACCTAAGGGTCTATATCTTTAGAGGCCATTGCCTGCATGGGCAGACCTGCTGACCTCCATGGTCATCAGGAAATGTTGTACCAGTAGGAGGTGGGGGCAGATGGCTTTCCACTTTATGATGACACCCTGATTTTTCTGGTCTCCCAGACTGGCATCCTACTGAGAATTAGAAAAATGAGTGCTTCAGTGCAATGATTTGTAGTTGGTTTTCATTATCCAAACTAAGACAAAAATGTTTCATATGGACAGCTTCAATTTTTTGAAAGCTGCTAGTCTTAGTATTTGTGATTGCTTTGTTATATACCGACCACTTCAGTGCTAGTCACTCGAGACTGAAAACTTTAGAAAAAATACTGCGTTTTGAAGGTTTAAAGTTACTTTTTTCCTCCCATCAACAACAGGAACAGTTTGGAAGGTATTTTGGCTGTAGAGGAAAAAAAAACAAACTGTAAAATGGAGTTGGTGCTTATGTAAATGTAAGCCAGGCTTTTGCCATATTCTTCAAGTTGAATGAAAGAGTTTTGCAACAGACAAAAGATGAACATTACCATTGGTTTACTAATGATCAGTACAGATAATGAATGCTGCTGTTAATACAGTAGTCAAATGTGACAATGCATACATACAGGGTTAATTTTTGGGGTCATGGGACATAAAAAATAACTAAGGAAATTGGGTTCACTCTATACTCCACATGTTTGGGTAGTGGCAAGGCAAAAGGAGCACTAGGAAACAGTCTCAGCTGTGGTAAGTCTGGTTTTGTTACACAAAAGGCAGACATGTGTGCTGAAAGAGTGGAATCAAAATGAAAAACTACTTTTCAGAAATAAGACTGCATCTGTGTCCTTTGGGGGAGGAAAGAAAAGCCCCATTCCACTGCTTTTCTTCTGCCAAACCCGAAATGAGAAACGTTGCTCAGGTGCCAGTGTCTAGAAGAGGATTTCCAGGCTGTGAATCTCAGCCTCAGAGAGAAGAGACGAACTCAAGGTGCAAGGTAGAGCCTATGTCTCAGAGGGCTGAATTGCAACCATACTTCTTTCTCTGGCATTCCCAGGGTGTTGTCCTCAGCTTCTCTCCAATCAGTGTGCTGACAGTTGAAGTCCCATTCAGGTATTCCTAACTCTCCCTTTACAATGTGTTACATTATTTTGCACAGGAACTATGGTGTCTGACTCAGGAATTTATCTCTGGAAAACATAAGCTCAAAGTTATGAGTGGCAATGAAAAATATAACCCTTATGGTTCAGGCTATGAGCCAAGGTAGATCTGCTGTGACTGTATATGGTTCATTTTCCTAGGAAATCAGCCTAACTCTCCTTATTTTTTTCTTAGTGCTGACAAAATTTAAAAGAGAAATAGTGGAAGAGTACAAAATATCTAGCAAAGTGAAGGACATGTAGTTAGTTATAGTTTGGTTAGTTTATTATAGTATAAAAAAGTGAAATATGAATGATCACAAAGTATCTCCTAAATATTTATTTAAGCTGGTAGTTTGTGGGATGCTATTTTGAAGTGCTAATGTGAAAAGATGACTGAA
Organism: Megaceryle torquata; assembly: GCA_024611175.1. NCBI lineage: Eukaryota > Metazoa > Chordata > Aves > Coraciiformes > Cerylidae > Megaceryle > Megaceryle torquata. The sequence goes on along the minus strand of JANIJG010009529.1, from coordinate 42,275 downwards.
GTTGTAAAATGTTCAAGATAGTGATTTATATAGGTCTAAAAAACACCCAACATCTTCATAGAATTAATGGACCTCTGTTAGAGGTAAGGATTTCTTTCTCTTCATGAAGTTTTGTGTAATGTGAACAGATTTTGTATAGACAAGGCAGACTGCTGGAGAAACAGAAAGGTTGGGTTCGTTTTTTTTGGAAGAGTCAGTTTTAGCCTGCCTCTGACAGAAAACAACCGGATTGTTTGGCTCACTTATTTCACTGCTGGGGTTCTGTGCTCTTGCCCTCCTGGGAGAGCTCTCGTGTTCCCTTCCCTGTTGCTGTCTCTCAGGCTGTTGATAGCATCATTAGGCACAATAACACCATTTACAAAAAACAGTGGTGAAGTACCAGTTGCAGCAAAAATCAGATATGAATCTGCAACATTCTGAGCAGTGCAGGTCTCTTGGACAACTGCATTGCCAAGCTAAACCTGTAAGATATAGCTTTTAAATTTTAAATGCAAAGCTATTTTTAATCAATATTCAGTGTATCCTTATTAAATAATGTTTAGCAATACTGTCTGGGAAAGTATCTATCCTCTAAAATAACTTTATATTAATAGTAACTATATGCTTTTACTTTTGTGCAAAGTACAAAATACACTTTTGGATGTTGTTTGGGTAGTGAGCATGGCATATCTGATGGTGATGTATGATGAGGCAAGCTCTCGTTAATATCCACACATTAAGAAATAAATGTGTGAATCCTACACCTACAACCTTAATTGAAGTTAAAGGTTGCTAGCCTGCATGGACCACCAGTATCATCTAAAGAAGAAGAAAAGAAACAAATGTTTAAGCCATTGAGCATCCCACCCACACTTTCACTCATTAGTTCCACTCAGCCTGTACTGACACTGCAGTTGTGCATCAGTAGTGTGCTATGGCCATCTGGCTAACCCCAGAAAGACATGTGGGCAGCTTATCTTCAAAGATGAATACCGGCTTTTAGCAACAGCACTAACAGCTGTATCAAGCCAAAGAATGGAAAATAGATCTCCTAAGCTCATCTTCTTCCATAAAGGACTGAATGACCTGGGTTTGATGGTGCAGTTTTAAATGAAGACACTTGGTCAGATTTGCATGTACTTCCCTCTTTGCAAAATATGCTATACGGCTGATTACAGTTAAAGAGAGTCAGTTATGGTATGAATCTACAGGATATGCTAGCAGATGGATATTTTTTCTTTGCCATTGGAATTGAGGAAAGTCTATGGAGAAAAAAGATGGGAAAGTTACCCATAACAGTTCATACAGTCTTTAGCTTTCCTCTTCCTAATAAGCACTACATAATTACTGTGAACGGTTTGATTTTTTTTTTTTTTGAGGTGTCTCCTTGAACTCTTGCAGAAGTACATCTACAACAATTTAGGAAATAGTTTTGTATGGAGAGGTAGAATATTTTTATTTCAGATCAAGGTCATGTATCCCATCCAGCAATGAGAAGTGTTGCATCATTTCCTGGATTGCTCAGTGTCTTCACTTTATGCTTACCTGTTGTGAAACTAATGTGTTCCAGAGAGGACAGAGTTACTTGAGCACGTGAATTCCTACAGGGAGCTTGAGGGTGAAGTACTTTTTAATCGTTTTGACTCTACAAATGATGCAAAACCAAGTGCATGGAGGAAAGACATATATCGGGAAGTGTGCTGCTTCATTCATCACCTAAGAAACAATCATGAACACAAACTGAGATTTGATTCTGTCTGCCTCTTGGCCTTGATATTATCTTTCCCCATTCATTTTATGGGGAACAGGAAATCACTTGTCTTCTCCCTTAAGAGAGCACCTTCATGTCATCTGCTTTGTTAAATGATTCCATAAGATTAATTCTCCTTATGAAAGTGTAGCCACAATAAAGACGCTGAATGCGTACTTACAGCTAGCACAAAGTATGGATCATGTAGAATAGTAGTATTTAATATAAAAGGAAAAATGCTTCTTTCTTTTTAAATGGGAACCCCACTGTTACCCGCATATATATGACTGGTGTCATATGGTCCTGAATGGATCATAGTGCTGTGAGTTCACAGTGGTTTTACAATTACCTGTTCAGCCACCCTACAGAATTGTACATGAAAATATATAAATATTCTTTGTACAAATGATATTTCCAGTTACAAACTTCCAAATAGATCATTATACAGGCAAGGTCAATCCCCACACATAAGTAAGAGACAGAAAAAGAAGATGAACATTCGCAATACTTTACTAAGCAATTCTTTTCATCTCAACCCCTCCCCTTTCTTCTAAGCTCCATTATTAGCTATACACATGGCAACTACAGATATATGACCGTGTTTTAGGAAGATAAAGGGCAGGTAGAAAAAATTCCTCTGATCTTTTCTTATCCCTCCATCTGCAGGGTGCCCTGGAAGAAGCAGAATAAACAAAATAGACAGATCCACCTCCAGACTGGCTTTCTGCAGTTGTGACTATCACCAGGCTCTTGCTGGTGTTTCCCAAAGAAACCATGCCTCGTTCACACATCCAAATTGGGCATCTTCTGCTTTGATAACACACTTTTTTTAAACTGACAGTACTGTCCCCTAGCCCTTCAGTAACTAACCACAAAGCCTTTTAGACGGATTGTCCAACTGTCATACTGACAGCCTTTTAACTCTACACCTTCTTCCAGCATCACTTATTCTCCCACCAAACCCCCTTCATTGTATAACACCCTAAGACCCTCCCTCTCCTTGTTTGCTTTGTAAAGATGAACTGGGAACTGAACCCAGCTGCTTCTTGTTTCTGAGGTAACTGCTGGCATTTCTACAGCTGCTTCAGGGAGGGGCTGAGCTTTCAGCTGGTGGTGTTTGTTTTTTTTTCTCCCCTGGGCTCAGTTTCTGACCTCCTATACTGATACCTAGTAACAAAGCAATGAGTATCTTATTGATGATGTGAAAATACCTTGGTCCTAAGCACCACTTCTTTGTCCGAAAGCAGGCTGGAATTCATCACGTCTGCAGCAGAAAAGGTAACAGGTGAAGGGCTGGGTTTTATCCTGAGGTGTATATACTAACTTGTAACCAGGCACACAAGGCATGTTCCTTCAGGGTGTTAACTTGCAAGCGTTTTTGTGACGTCAATTTGCTTTAGCAAGCTTTTGGTCATCATGTAGAAACAGAAAAGGCAACTGAATTTTATTTGAATAACACTGGAGAAATTGCTCCCTGATTATCAATATATGCTATATGGTTTATATTGCATAAAATATGAATTGAAAGAGCTACATCAAAACTGCAGAGTCAAGCAGTCAAAAGATTGACTTAAAATTGCCTAATTTGGCAAGTGCATACTTGCTGTGGTGCTCTCTAGCGATTTATGTTTGTGTATTGTTTATTTTCTACTTTATCCTTGCTCAGAACACTTTAAGAAAACCCCACGAGCTTTAAGCTCTTTAGTATGAAATTTTGTTTCATGTCAGAACTGTAGAGTAGAGACAAAGTCTGGTGTTCCCAGTAATACCCAACACCTTTGACTGTATGACTGCCTCTGCTCTTGCACTTCTCTCACTTAGGACAGCTACTTTAGTATGGGGTTCTGCTCCACTGCTTGAAAATGCATCCCATGCACTAGAGGGAGGCCAGGATCCTGTGGATTAAAAATCAAGACTGTCAATACAGATTCAATGCAACAGGCACATTAAGGCTTGTAAATGATACTGTATTAGAAATAGTTTCTGCTCTGCATATTTAGAACATGAAAAAATCAGTTGTATGGCTCTGCATCCTTTCTCAGCAGATATCTTGCCCAGGTCATGGGATGCTGCAGGGCTGGTTATGTGAAGAAGCTTTGCTTATCCAGAACTACGCATAAGTTTGCAGCTGTAACTGAGAAGTGGCTTCGGTTTGAGAGGGTTACTGAATACCAAAATAAAGAGCTGTTTTGTGAAAGACCCATATACCATATTAAATCACAAATACAAGGGAGCAGTGGAAGTTAGAAAGATGCATTAAAGATGTGGTTGTCTCCTTTTGTACGTTGACTGAAATGTGTTTGATACACTCAGTTTTTATGGCATTGACAGGATGGAGATGGCCATGGATTTAAATGGCCATGTTTTGCCATGGTTAGCTGACTGATAATTCTACCACTTTGAAAAGTAAACCTTTTAAGTGAAGTGCAACAATTTTACTGAAAAATTCTGATAAGGATTTTTTTCTCTGAAAGCACCCAAGTCTTTTGTCTTGTGGTCAGTTTGTTTGTTTGTTTGTTTGTTTTTATTTTTGTTTTTCCTTTTAATACCTCTGTATATTGGTGTGTCTACTTTGGAAAAGAGGAAGATAAAAGGTGTGTTTGTGCAGGAAGTCACAAGGTAGCCTACGTACAAGTATTTTATCTTAAATACTGAATAGTAAGAAATACTTCTAGTAACTTTAGTAAGTCCTACCAGCTTTCTACACATAGACTTATATGGTCTTGGAAAGGAATATTTTCTGCAGATCCCTTAAGTGGCTTGTGACTGTGTAATTTTGTCTTCTCACAACAGAATGCAAAATTGGTATTGAACTCCTGACACTTACTGCACTGACTTATTGATACCTTTTTGTAATAGAAGCTTTTCCAGGAGGAGCACTTGTGTAGGCTGAAGCATTTTTTGAAATTATAGCAACTATCTGATTTTGTAGTTTGATCTAGAAACGGTCTGACTAGTGATGTGAGTAGGTGCCTCACCCTTCATTAGAGGAAAAAAAGGAGTATGTACTGCCTGGTTTTAGGATGACATTTTTTTAACTTTCATATCCCTCAAAGTATGCTTTGTTTTTCCCCAATAACTGTGAACATAGCCTAGTAGCATTTTTAGTCGCTGTCTGTGACCCCGCTGCTTTGTAATACTTTAAAAGATGAAAGAAAAATAATTCTTCAGTAGGCAAATGAGTCTTTTCGGTGAAGGAAATCTATGAAAAAAACACTTTCATTTCTGGATCATTTAAACATAACTTGGTCATTTATGTATTTAAGTTGGTGTAAACCAATGGAAATCTCACTGCAATATATATATGTACCTAGGTCACAACATAATTTAGTGCTTAAATTTCTCTTCTAGTTTGTTATTTTTAAAGACTTTAGCTAGTTTAAGACCCCAAGTTACTTTTCAAAGTATGTTTTTATGGTTTTGCTTTACACTGTTTGAAACTGTACCCAGTAAGGGTCAATACTGCAAAAAGATTATATATTAGTCTTACCTGTAAAGCACAGGGTAAAGTAAATCCATAGGGATAGCTACTGCAACTTGTCATGTACTGTCCATGACTCTGTGTGAATCACATTGCTTGAAGTAAAAGGCTTCCTTTCTCCAGCCATATACCTCTGTATACATTAGACAAATTCACCACTGGGAAGAGAAGGGAATTAATCTCTGATATCAAAACATGAGTAGTTACCCTCTCAAGCATAGTGTGGATCTGACTAGTAATTCTTAGGTAAATGCCTACTTGAGAATATTGCAGAAAAAGTCCCTTAAAAAAGAAACAAACAAACAAAAAAAACACCAAACAAAAAACCTGCCTGTTCAAATGTACTCAGATTCTCCTACTTTTGAAATAAATTACTTCCATGTGTGTTGAGAACCATTACTAGGTGGACCTCCTGAAGTTATTCCAGTGTAATTCACTTACAACTTATATAGTACATTAAAGATATCTCATCTGCTAGTATATGTCCAAACTGACCCCAAATTGCACATTCAGGACTACTTTATAAGGAAAACTTGGTTGAGCAAAGAGAGACAGATGTTTCCTGCCTAGTAACATGAAGCGAGTTAGAGTGTTGGAAAGCCAGCTATAAGTTAGAGGAAGGCCATCCAGGATTGCAGTTCCTATGATATTCTCTCCAAGCAGCTTCAGGACAAAAGATTCTGATTTTTTTAGCAGCTTTAGAAGGGGGCCAGCACCCACTGTAGATGCAATTGCAAAAGCAGGATGTGAGAGGGGAGATGAGAATTAGTAGGTCAGGAATTGTCAGTAGGTGACTTTGAGTACATTGAGATTTTTGTCTAGTTCATGTCAGTCCTTGGGGGTGCCCACCTCAACAGAGTGTGACATGGGCTTTCAGGTGGCACCGTAGCTTCAAGCACAGTACCTCAGCTACCTGTGCTGTCCGGATTCTGTGTTGTGGTGGCTTGTCAGCTGCCCGTACCTAGGTCAGCTTACTTCAGGTTGCCTTGCCTGACTCTCCCTGTCTGGAGGTGTACTGAGAGTTCTTGAAAACCCAGACCAAGGAGTTTTATGGCCACAGAAACCATGTAAAAAGCTAAGGAGAGAGAGGAAAAAAAAAAAAAAGGGGGGGGGGGGAGGCAAAAGACCAAAATGCAAGGCAGCTGTGACCTCTCCTCTGACTACAGGCTTTCTTCTGCATAACATCCCTTCTTTGTAGTCTAGTTTTTTTTCTCAAGGCCACAACTGCTGTTAATATCCCACCTGTAGGATGGCCTAACAGCATCACCACAACTTTCCAATTTCAGCTTACAAGCTAGAGTAAGTGTCTGGAAACAGAAGTTCAAACCACTTCTGTATTGCACAGGTTGAAATCTGCATATCCCACTTTGATGGGGAGTACCACTGATGTCTGTTTATAAGCCACCCCCAAAATATTCACTGTCCAACATCTTGGAAAACACAGAAGAGTTTCTCGGGTAATACCAGAAAAGAGTGAGGCAACAAGACATGGAGCTGTGCATTTGTCCTGGAATGGCAAAAATCTTATGTTTCACACATACTTGAAAACTGTACCTGTTTATTATTGCATGAATAATTTCAGAAAGCTGATACTTTATTTACCATTTAATTTACTGATTAACTTAAAGAAGCCTATGCAGCTTTTGTTTTGTTTTTTTTCATAGGAAGCTTTTACTCCAAATTATTTCTGAGAGACAATAGTGCAGTGGACTGGTGGGTTCAGAAAAGGTAAATCTTGGCATCATCAGTGCTGTATGCAAACTGTCTGGTGCAGTCTGGAGCTCTTTCCTGTAGGCATCGTGCTGGAGGCTGGTTGCTGGAAATGGAAAAAATTAATAGAAAGATAGTAGGCAGATCAGCACCCTATAATCACTGCTTGAGCTGATTTCTAATGAGTTTGGGGTTTCTGTCAATCTTCTGTTCTCACAAGACTTCCTGAGAGAGGCTTTTCAAAGTGAAATGAAGGAAGGAAAAAACCACCAAAGTTACTGAAAGCCTACCTGTGTGAGGACTTTTATCTAATAATTGGTGGTATGGCTTGCAGTTATACTTTGCATATAGTGACAAGAAAAACTGATACAGTGGCTTTATTGTATGGCCTCCATGAAGAATAAAGAGTAATGTACTTTGACTTTTTAGTATTATTTTATTGGAAAAAACTTCACTTTTATAAAGCACTCATGCAACTATTATTTTCATTGATTTGTGTTCATTTCTGTTTTTAAAAGCTGAGCAATAGGTATATGGGGAAAATTGTACATTGCAACTATGTTACATTGAAACCGAGTTTGATTTAGGAATAAAAATATGTGGGTTTTTGTTAATTTGTGAGCACTGGAGTACATTTGCTTTAGTCACGCTACACTGCATAAGGAAGAAGAGGTTACAGTTGGGAAATTGCTCAGCAGGATTAAGAGACTGGGAAAACAGTTATTTTTAGATTCAAGTTTTCTGTTTTTTTAGTATTTTGTCTAGGCAAGGAAACTGGGGATGAATTGAACACTAGGGATTCATGAAGAGAAGAGGCTGCATGTAATATCCTCATGGGACTGATGAAGTTTTGTGAATTGCTACCACTTATTTTACTTGTTTGAGTTTCAAGGGAAGGCCAATAGATGCAAATGTACTTTTAATGGGCTCCAGCTCGCCGCTGCAGTTACCCCCTATGTGCATATGACCTTGAGGTCTCCCACCCCCCTAGTAGGGAGATAGTTGCGTCTGAGTTAGCTGGTCTGTGCAACTCCAGAACCATGAGCTCTGTCAGATTTCTCTTTTCAATTATCATATAAAATAAGTGGGAGCATCTTTCAGGTTATGGAGTAAGAAGGGAATTTAGGGACCAGACAGCAGGATAGAAAAATAGATTTCTAGCTCTGGCTTTTCAGTAGTGAAGCGAGCCACTGGATCCAGTAGACAGCAGTTCTTAATTTATGGTAACAATAGCAAGCTTGAAAGGATGCAAATATAATAAAACTGTCTTACAGTTAACTAATACTTAATGAAAAATAGAGGAAAGAGCATTGTCTGTTAACTTCCATTTCCAAGCCTTGAGCTATTACTGCAATTGCACAGCCACCTCTCATTATCAAAGCAATCTTTTGTACTGTTATGGTAGATCCATCACAGTCTGTTGATTTATGCTTCTGATTTTCTTTGAGTCAATGATTGAAGACGTTGGTGGCTTTCTTAGTGAGGGAAACCTTGAAGGCTGGGAAAAGCTTTATTTGGTTGAAATGCACCGTGGTTCCTCCTACAGGTTTATACCCAGGAGTCCCTGTGATGCATAACCTTGCTGTTGACAATATAGCTGCTACCTTGACAGGTTGGTGGTGGCTCCATTTTGAAAGCCACCCTTTCTCCAGCCACAATGGGGGTAACACTGGTGCTCTCTGGGTAGTCTCTGCTCCTGTTTCCTAGGGTGTGACAGCTCTTCTTTAGTAACTTCTGTTATTTAGTTTATTTCTGTCTTTTGAGTCCTGAAACTTCTTAAAGCATTTGTCACTTCTGCCCATAAGCCTGCTGAGAATAAAAAATACAGATGGAATTAATTTATTGATTTTTTTTTTTAATTATTCCACTGATTCTTCTACTACCTTGTTTACCTTGGCATGATACATAGCTATAAGGAAGAAGCCCCCAGCTGAACTCTCCTGAACTGTCTAACCCCCAGTGTGCACGGAGTCTCGTATATTACTTCTCAGTGAACTGTGCAGCAGCTTTATTAGAAGTTCATTGCTACTGAGTGGGATATGTATCATCCATCCTGATGACAGAAAAGAAAACTCGTCAATATTGCTGCTGGTGTTCTTGTGGAGGTAGGGATAAAAGCCTGATTCCACTGAGAACTGGTGGCAGTGGGCCTGGGGGTCCATGGGAATAGGTGAGGGAGTTGCCTGGAGTACAGCTCAGCTCCATGTGGCAGCTCTTGTCCAACCCTCCTCCCTTTGCAGGCTGGGGCACAAAGGGGTGGCACCAGGCATCACCCCAGCCCTGCACATACTGATCCTGGAGCAGAGAAACTTCATGCTTATGAGAGCATGCCCGTGAAGGACAAATGCAGTGGTGGGAGGAGGAAAGGGCTGTCTAGCAAAAATTTTGCTTTTCAAAAGGTATCACTGAAGCAAATAAGTGTTTTATATTACACAGAGCACGTGAAGTCATTAAGTCCTAGGCATTATCCACAGTATACATCTCTAGAGCCATGAGAGTTGTGGTCACTTAACATGGTGTCAATCCTGCATTATTTAGGATCAATTTAAACATGCAATGTAGAGCATTACATTTATGACAGTTGAATAAATCTTTCAACAGATTACACCAATTAAGTGAAAACAACTGCCACCTAATCTAGTCACAAAACTGAAAAATTATTCCAATACTTATCATAATTACAATTACATTAAGTCATTTCTGTTTGGTTTTGTTTCTTTGCAAATGAGATTGAAATATCCTATCTTACGAAGATGGCACATCTAGCTGCATGACTCCCAGGTGCATGAGTTCTGTTTGTCTGCTAATCCCTCGCTGGCTCTGGGCTTTTTGGCAGCTCAGCATTTCCTGGGGTGCGCTGTAATAACAGGCAGCTGTCCTGTCAGCTCCACTGAAAAAGGAGATAATATGGCAGACAATGTCAGTTTTCTCTTAGGCCTGTTTCTTACAGTTCTCCAAATGAATTCAAGTAACTGCTTCTAGATGATGATGTTGTTTGTGTAGAACCAGAATGGATTTTTAGAAAACAAATTTACAAATTATCTGCTGCAGAGAAGGCAGGGCGCAGTAGTTTGCAGTTGAAACACTTGTAAGGGATCAGTGTGCATGGAAGAAGGGCTGTTCGTTTCAATACAGCTTTTTTTTCCTGTTGACTGTCGTGCAGTGATGATCAGGTCCTTCTGGTTTCTAGGTTTTCATCTCTGTCCCAATCATCTTGTCACCCTAGGGATTGATATATTCTTCATTTTCAAATGAAATGTTGAGTTTTATGGATATTTATCTTGGCATCTTGCTGGAGAATTTGGTGTCTCCTCTGAGATGCCAAACAACCTCAGCAAATCCTGAGAGAACACAGCTTTTTTTGTCCATAATGGAAGGAAATGTAAATGCTCATGGTGGCACAGAATACTCTGTGCTGGGCCATGTTTCACCTGCTGTCATTTTGGCTTGAACTCCTCTTCTTGAACCACCTAAATGAAAGAAGAGCTTCCCAAGGTTAATTAGGGCAGTTTAGTGCTTTGATATGTCTAGATGTTAAATGTTATGAGGAGATATTATTTCAGAAGGCTAAGTAGTCTGAAGTTAGCCATCCTGGCTTCGATGGTATATGGAATCAGTCCTTTGATTTATGAATCTTAAGTAGCTAATTCTGATATTTTATTATTTTTTTTGCCAAGTAAATCCTTTCATTAAAAAGGCTATCTCTGTTTTCATCCACAGACACAAAGAAAAGTCTTTTAAGCGAATAAATTGTGATTTTTTTTTTTAAATGTTTCCCCATCCCAGTCCATCTAGTTTTTGTATATCACTCTAGATGTAGCTATATAGTGTTTTGCACTGAAGTGACATAGTGTTGCATTATCCCTTGGGCTGTACCTGGTGATTCTGCAAAACTGTATTTAAGTCCAGATCATATCCAGGGCTGCAGTGTAACAACTGACTTCTTAAGACTGCACATGGCTAAACTAATGCTTTAAATACCCTTGGATCATCAGGGTGGAAACCATCCGATGAACTCTTGCTCAGTGTTAGTCCTTTTGTCAGCATTTCTGATGTTTGCACTTTTATCAATTTATTGCTCTTCTCCAAGTGTAATATGTAGGATGGTGTTCAGTAGCATTGTAAACTATAGCTGTGCTGTTAGCCCTGTAGCTATTCAGTAGGAAAGCAGTTCTCTCATTTGGAAATTAAAGCCTATGTTTATATGGAATTAACTGGTGTTTCCCTACCATGGACTTGATTTTGTCCTGGAAAGTTAAGAAAAAAGTAAGCAAAGGATATATTCATGCAGATGTTTAGGACTAGTTCTTTACTTCGTTCCTTCCAACATAGGCTAACTAGTGCTCAAGGGTTAAAAATAGACACCTTGTAAGTGTAGCTGTGGGCAGGATACAATTAAGGGGAAGAGGGTGAGATTTCAGCCAGATCTGACAAAATGCTGGAGAAGGGAAGCACAGCTTACTTGCCAGCTACTGAAGTCCTTGAAGCTGATTTAATCCTGATGTCAGACACTCTTTCCAATGTGGGCAAACAGCCCATAATGTAAACTCTGGGGATGAAACTGAAATTGGTGGTCACTTGCATGTCTTGCGGCACGAAAGCAAACTTGCGGTTAAAGTGTCTGTCAGGGGATTAGGAAGGTCTGAAGTTGAAAGCAATGATCTTCTAGGAAAAAATAACAAGCATGGCTTTAGTAAAAAACATTTATAGCTGCTGTGCCAAACACTGGCAGTGCATATGTAATTACCTTATAATGTATGGGTCAGACCCTTGGGTGGTGTAATGGGACTCTCCTGGCTTCCATGCAGCACTACCAATTTACACCACCTGAAGGAACAGTCCACTGCATACTACTAAATGTGGGTCTGGTGTGGGCTCGGAGGCAGGTATCATCTTTTTAATAGCACTGCAGCAGGCTACTCTAGTGGTATCCTTGTATGATCAAAGACTGCAAGATGGCATAATTCATTTTTAGGTAGGAACAGTGTCTGGTAGTAGCCTGTTGGTTCCCAAAGGGCACAGTGATGGGGTAATGAAGTCTTGTAGCCCCAGAGGCCAGGGGCATATTGTCTCCTGCCATCATGCAGACAGCCATTGAACTCTACTTTTAACTCTGCCCATGGCTCAAACATGAAGTTGAAACTCGCTGTTTTTGAGAATCTTTTTTTTTTTTTTCTTTTTTTTTCAAACTCTTGGAGGAGCTGAAAGACAACTTAGGAAAAAAGTATATCTGAAGCCACCTAAACTTTGGTCTCCATATGAAACGAGGCCAAAGAGATACTAGGTACCTCAAACTCATATGCTTATCTTGTGTCAGTATAAAACCTGCTTAACAACATGGGCTAAAACCTCTGTGCCTCTATCTTGTTCCTGTGTGAGCTCTCTGGTTCTCAGTTTTGCAGTTTAAAGTTCATGGAGACATTGCAATGAGATATGTGATGTTGCTGTTACTGGCCCAAATACTCTGGGGGACAAGAGGAACCAGCCCAGATGGACTTCTAGGGCATTTTTCTTCAGCAGAGGAGCTGACAGCAGTGGTGACAGAGGGTTTGAGATTGAGAAAAGGGTCATAGAGTAAGAATTTTCTTGCTTTTTAATTTCTTTTGGCTATTCATGTATAGCTGTTGGTCAAAATCCACCTTGGGCATCCCCTCCAAGCACACAGCAAGATTGTATGTGCTTGATAATTTTTTGATACCGTGTTCTGGGGCTCTTATGAAATAGCAAACATGTTTTAGCTTGTTTGCACAACTTCCAATGGAAAAGTTAGATCCAAAGAAAATCCAATCCACTAAAGGGCATGGATCTTGTTTCACATATCCCATCAGAGCTTCTAATGAAGCAATTGTCTTTCTTTTAGCCATCATATTTTCCAGACAATCCCTTTAAAACATGCTATGTGTAATGCTGTGTTTCCTCAATGCATTTTCCCCAGATGAAATTCAAATACTTTGATATCAGTGGAGCCTCACAGCTGTAAGAGAACACTGAGATAAAAACAGATGACTGCACCTACTGTAATGTTACAGAACAGAGCTTTCTGTTGGGTTTCAGAATATTGCATGAGTGTTGTGAGCAGTTGTGATACTGCCAACATAAAATTTTCCCTTCAAAAATCATACTATTGAAATTCAGCCAGACAGAACCTAGTTGAGTGCCCTGATGCCCATCAGGTCACAGCCTTCAGCAAGCAAAGCATTAAACTTCAGTCCAAAGACAGCACCGTCGATGGCTGTGTCATCTGCCCTTGCATTGGGTGACTTGCTGCTGGCATGAAGGGAAGAATGATTATCTAGGGAAATCACTGTGTTTAGCAGTGCCCACAAGCCTCCAGGGGATGTTTCATCCAGCACCCTGGTTAGTTTTCAGGTGCTGAGATCATTACATCAACAACCCTGAAATTCTGGTGGGCAGTGCTTGCTGGTGGTCTCTCTTGAGTTGTTTTGTCTGCATGTTTCCAGCTGTTGACTGCATTAAAGGCAATTGGAATTTTGTGGATGCTTTCCAGATATTACTTATCCATGTAAGACACTGTTCTGGTTGCCAGAAAGATGTACTGGGATCCTGAATAAATAGATATATGGTCAGTGCAAATGGAATGGGAGATTTCCACAAACTAGGGAGTTTTTTATTAAGATGTCTACAGACTATATAATGTTGGGGAATATCCATATTATAACAAACTGGGATATTAATGGACTGTATTGTAGGAATGCTAGTAGATGATATGTAGAGTTGTTTGGCTGGCCATTGGTGTTATTGGTTCTCATTTATTTTTATGATCCACTCTGTGGACTGCCCAGTTACAAGGATATTCTTTAGTCAGCAGAACTTCTCAAAAGCCCTCTTGACGAAAAATGATACTTCTATCAATGTTTTCCCTAGTGCACAATGCGTTTGCCTTCTTCCAATAAACAGAAGAAAATTTTTATTTTTTTCTCTTCTCTGCTTTTGTGAAACCTGGCAGCTTCAACACATGATGAAAGTTACAAAATAGCCCTGTGCTTTGATTCAAGCCCACTTTCAAAAAAACAAACCAAAAAGCCCAAACCCAAAACAAACAAAACCACCCTGCAAACAAAACAATCAAACAAAACCCAAACAAATAAAAAAATGGTCCGTGGCAATGGTTTTGAGGAGAATGCAGATGTCCCCCTTTCTGTATAAGAGATTCAGGAGTCCCTTATACCTGGGGGCTTTAGATTTCTGCTTGCCAAGATCTGAGTTTGGGAGAAGAGGTGTAGCCTTTGAATGCTTTTTGACGTTGGTTCTGGTGTGAGCACTCTACAGTTTTTAAGGATGGTGACTCTGGTCGTTTCAAGTACTCTATCTAAATTGCCAGTTGCCAGTTGATGGAAGCCAGAAGTAACACTTTACTGAGTGAAGTTGCTGGAGAGATGTTTCACAGAAGTAAGCGCCTGATTTCAGTTCTCCTGCTATTCCTCTCCAATTAGCTGGTTTCAGCATCAAAAGCAGCTGAGCCAAATTTATCTGCCTGTGTGACTCCAAATACATATAGCAGTCTGGTATCTAGCACTGGGACCTCTAGGCCAGCTGTTTTAAAATGGCAGTAACTAAAAGAGTATGTCACAAAAGAATGATAGGCCTTCTAGCTGACTTCTAGTCCTTCAACTCTGCACCTTCCGATTAGGATAAGGGAATGCATAATAAGAAAGATTGTGGAGTGAATCTTTGTGCAGGATGGAATGCTTCCCTGTATTACGCAGTAGTTAACTTTCCAAATGCGGAAATACAAGGGTTATACTGATTTCAAGTGATCAGAGGTGTTCTCCTCCATCAGAGAAATGACAAGCTAGATCTATACAATACCAACTCTGCTATTGGCAAATGTTCAAAAAGGTTAAAGTAGGGTTTGTGCAAACCCCAGGTACTCTAAAGCAAGCTCACTGCACTATTTCATCTAAACTTCCCTGTGCAGATAAGGCCTATAATCTCCCGCTGCAGCTTCTGAAAGCCAACTGTGTTAAAACACACACCCTGCAAGCCATTTGGACTGATCTTGGGCTCTGGCTGATGTTGATGGAGCTCTCTGTGGAGACCTGATAAGATATGTCAGTCTCTTGTCTCCCTGCTTTACATCTGAAAGCATGTGGTGAAGATTACTTGTAAGGCTATGGAGAGCATTTGATTTTCTCAGATAATTCACAGCAAAAGTAGAAGGGAGTAGAGGTGTATCACATCTCAGCACTGCTGCTGAAGACCCCCAAGAGTTCATAAATGGGTGAAATCATCTGAGACAAGCCAGAACACAGCACTGAGGTGGGAGTCTTGTGGATTTCCACCTGGGTAGAGAAAAACATCCTGTAAGTTTTTACAGACTGTGACTAATGTCCGATAGGAGTTTCTGCACAGCTGTAGTATTGCTGTGCCCCAAAATTACCTGAGATGGCCAACAAATCAAACGAGGAATATAAAAATCACATGTGTGACTTGAGATTACATCACCAACAGAGTAGAAGCTCAGTTCTGGATCTGAATGCAGGAGTTGTTGTGTCTGTTGATTTCATCATTGAGTTGGCTGAATTGACACCTTTATTAACAGTGTGCTATATGCAGCATATGTACATATCTATATATCACTGAGGAGAAAGTGAAAATAATGAAATGCATTTCCACATCAATTTTGTTGGTAGGGCTGATATAATCCTCTGAAATTCAGGAGCTAAGCGAGTGTGAAGACTATATCAATATCTAGAGTAAGAGGCAATTTTGCTGCTATAGTGAAATCTGACTATTGGAAGAAAGTCTCAAAACAGTACTGAACTATTTATTAAATAATATCTATTCCCTAATGATGAATTAATTTTTAGTTAATAACAAGTCTTTGTGAAGTATGATGAAAAATACAGTGCCATGCATAGCAAACTGGCCTCTGTTTTCTTTGACAGCATGCCAGCTCCTCAGCTGCTGCACTACTATACTATTCATCTCCATAAAGGGTTCTTTTGAAAGCATTATTAAACAGCAGGAAGGAATGGTGTATGACAGCTTCATTAGTCACTAGAAGCCAAACCTGGCCACTTTCTGCTGGGAATTATTAGCACATTCCAAAACATCCCTGGGTTGATGGCATTTTTCTGCATTTTTGGAGCGGGGCCAAATCTTAGTTTGAAAATCCTGGAATGACAGTGGTACCATCAAGTACTCTCTGGGCGAGGTTAGGTTCTGTCTGCAAGGAAAACATGGACTTCCTATTCCTAGAACTCCAGAAATACTTGTAGTAGACTTTGGTTTGAAATACACAGACATAGGAAGTTCTCTCTAAGTGCAGAATGTGTTCTTGCTGAAATTGCAGATACCCCAGCACCATCACTGAAGGCAAGACCCTATGTACCAGATACAAAACTTGGAGATATTTTTCCCATTTCTGTTCAGTGTTCACAAAAGGTGCATCCAGCAGGCAGGGTGCTCTGATATGTTAAAGATGCTCGCAGTAGCAGTGAGACCAGTAAACATGAGATTCTGCACTAATGGTGTTTCAGTCTCTGTGTTGTTAGCCTGAGATCAACTGTACTTAAAATGAGGGTGCTTCTGAATCTTGTTCAACATGAGCCTAAGCTACAGGGTAAACATGAGGTGCAGAATGTAGCTCTTGCATAAATCTGTTGCATGATTTATTGCTCTTTTGAAAATATCACAAGCTGTTTGTAAAGTGAATTAACTGTCTAAAATAAGTAAAATGAGCAAAGCTTGTGAAAATCCTGCTGTTAGCATGAATACTTTAGCTAGCTTTGATTCCAAGAAAACACTGCCTAAAAGCCAGTTCTTTGGTACTGAGGCTTCACTGAACACTGAAGTCCAGGGAATTGATGGAACACATATTAAAAACACTGTATACAAAGAAGTATTTTACAGCCCAGCTGTTATTAATTTCCTGTATATTTGTAAAAATAAAATTATCCCTTAATACATAGTCATTTATGCTTTTCTACCCACATGGAACCTTCTGTGAATATTTTACAGGTAACGCCATTCATAATTAACAGTAAGCCAACAAATGCCTGGTGTTTGAGTGATGACTTAATATACACTTGCAAGCTTAGCCAAGCCCCTGGTGTGAGAGTAAGCCAAATGCAGGAGGGGAGATTGTGCAATAGCACATCTCTACGTGCTGCTGGAAATCCTGACTGTTGCTATCTCTCTTGGTGTGACTGTCCCACTGGACTGTTCAGTGGCTTTGAGGCCAAGCAACAGGCTTGCCTCAGGGTCCCTGGAGGCTCCAGCTCTTGCTGAGCTCTCCTTGCAGCATATGCCAGGCCACTGTACTTGCACAAGTGTGCAAGCTTCAGCACTGGTGTCTCCTGTTGCCAGTAACAGCTGAGATACTTCAACACAGAGAAGATCACAGGAGGCAATTCTCTTCCAACCTTTATGTTTTTTTAATGTAGAGTATTTGGTGTGAGAGTCAGTTCTCATCATTCCTGAGGGTTCTTCCTTGTTCATGCTATCTCAGTGACAGCCTTGAAGTTAATGTGAGCTGGCCCACAAACCTTGTAAGGGCTTTACTGGTAACAATAGCAGAAAAGCCACAACTGAAAAGCTGTGTGCTTAATCTACAGGATTAACACAAACAAGATGTCCTTGAGCAGGATAGGTTTACAGCAGTCTAGCAGGAGTCATTTTCTCCGAGAACAGAAAACAAAACCTTTACAGCCGGTGCCCAGGGAGACAGGACCAGAGCAGTCCCCTAGGGTGACTGTCAGAAATGAGCTACTGGCTCTCCCTGCAGCTAATCCAAACGAGCCGGCCTCTGTTTTGGTAGCATGTGTCTCTGTGTGATTCTATGATGAGGAATTGTTTCCAGTTCTCTCCAAACTGGAGCTGCTAGTAGTTTTTAGTGTTTTCAGTTGTTCTGGTGCTCTGGGGTGCTGGAGAGTAGATCTTGGGCACAGACTACAAGATACTTCCCCCTGTACACTGAATTTACACGTGTCCTTTCCGGCTTCCCTCAGTGCATGAAAGCCAATCCCTGTTGAAAGATAGGATTTGTTCCTGGTGGAAATAATAGTCTGCTACTGAGTACCAGAGGGTTGAAGAAGAGTGTGATGCACACTTGTGAATGGCAGCTGGTTAACTCCATCTCCCACCCTGGCTTCCAGTTCCACTCCAGCAATAACAACACACATTTTGTCCCACACCTCATTCTCATTTCTCCCCTTACGACTCTGCAGTTCATTTGTCCACTGGACTTCTGTAAATCTATTTTCTTTGCCTTTGCCCATTTGTTCTTGCTGTTGGGCCTTGCGGAAATCCCTCTCTAACCATAATGGAGAGCCAAGGAAGGAAAAAAGTTTGGTATTTTTGCAGTTTCCAAAGTTACCACTTTAGAGTGATCTCATCTAAAAAATGGTTTAAAAGTATTAGACCCTTTTCTAGTCCTCCCTGAAAAAGATACTATCTCTTGTTGATATTACTTGTTGAATCTTTGAAGACTCAGATAGTTGTCCTGATTTATACTTTGAGGTCTGTCTGTGCATCCAAGAAAACTAGAAAGCCTCTATTTATAAAAAAAAAAAGATTTCTTTTGAGTTAAAGGGAATCTTTACTATGCATGAACTAAACAAATTCATGG
This sequence comes from Megaceryle torquata, assembly GCA_024611175.1. Classification (NCBI taxonomy): domain Eukaryota; kingdom Metazoa; phylum Chordata; class Aves; order Coraciiformes; family Cerylidae; genus Megaceryle; species Megaceryle torquata. The sequence goes on along the minus strand of JANIJG010009529.1, from coordinate 23,762 downwards.
TAAAATCTTTTGGGGGGGATAGCAAGATACCATATAAAGTGTTAATTATATAATCATTCTTTATCAGTTGGAGGAATGTTGCTTATTAGGAAAGGCTGGATAGCATCAGTTTTCAGCAGCTTCCCTAGTAGCTGCTTTCTGCAAGAATACAAAGGGAAAAGTGTTTGTGCACAAAATGTAATCCTATCCCAGAAGTTTTAGTGGACTATGTCAATATACTGCAGTTTTGCAGGTGTGATGGCTAAATTAAGTTTCACAGCACTCCCTTGGGATGGTGCCCAGAGGAAAAAAAATCTAGGCCTGGAGATTTGAAGCTAAATTCCTCTGAAAAATTTTAAAAGCAATTTGGTGGCACTCTGGAGCATAGTGAAATGAAGGGAAGGAAGGGCCAGAGGGATGCTGCTATCCAAGCAGGATTGAAACAGAGGGGTAAAGAGGGAATACCAGTGTAGAGGAGAAAGACGCAGCCATCTGAGTTTTAACAGGTAACTTGGGTGATGTTAGGAAAGAGATTATTTGCTTTTGTAATGCTGGTGAACAGATAGATCATTTCCTAGTGCTGTATGCAAAGGCAGATGGAGCAGTGGTGGATGAAGGATGCAAGTGTGGACAGGCAGTTGGTTTTCCATAAGTGTTTTACATCTTTCTGTTTCAGGAACTGTTTGTCAAAGAGATCAGCAGAATACATACGTTCTTTTGAAAATGCTTCCAGCATTTGATACTGGAAGTGTAACTGCTTTGTCCAGTGAAATAGAACATTACAGAACAATTTTGGCTTTCCTCATTCTGCATTATGTTCACCCTTCCTTTACAGATCCTGTCCAGCACAGCAATTGCTATCTACCTTGTATCAGCTGAGTTTCAAGAAACAGTAGTGTAAAACTGTGCTTGTGAAGAATATAGTTGATCCTGGAGAGTCATCAGAATATTTCTCTGGCAAGACCTCAATAGACATCGGTGCAGTTTTCCCTAACTTGAGTAGAAAGACCATATTTTAGATCAATTTTAAGAAATAGAAAGAAATCATGTTAGAAACTCTGGACAAGGAGAATCCTTCTTATCTGGCAATAAGACTTCTGAGCTGGCCTTATAGAATATATAAGTACAAATTCTATGAAGGATTTTTTCCACAGGCTCTAAAAGTACCTTGGTTCAGTTTGGACACAGAATCATTTGTGATGAAGATTTTTGCCTGACTTTATCTGTCTTAATTTATTAACATGTAAGACTTTACCTGCCACGCTGACCTATTAACTAGCCTTCTATCTGACGTGCAATAAATACCTCTACGCTAGCATATTGCAACAGATATGAACAATTCTGGAGCACACTAATTGCTACAATAAACATGTTGACTCTGAAAAATAGACCACTTTGAAGATCTGTTATCCCATCACTTTTTTTTTTAAGAGCCAGTCACTACTGATATGTCTGTGAGCATTTTATCCAGGTTGCAGGCTCACTATGCCATACACAGTTGCCTCACAGCCAGCCCCAGGTGTTTTCACATCTCTTATGTTATTGTGTAAGTCTGTCTGACTGTGGAGTCACCTGACAATTTGAGCCCCTCTCCAATACCCATATTATACAGATATTTTCCAGTATGTAGACCAGAAAAGCCTCTGCTCTTCTGAATAATGTAGCTGATTATTTCTGAATGATTTCTTCTCTATTGGTTGTACACTTAACCAAGTATATGATGACATCTATTTATTTTGATAAGGCTTAGGAGGAGACGGAGGCCAGTACAGTAGCATTCAGTTAATAGCCTAGAAAAGGAAGCCTCGAGTGTAGTGCTTCAAAGACTTTGCTTCCGTTAAGCTCTGCCAGTGCTTCACATGATCTTTCTGAGTGGAGAATGATGAATACATAGTTTGAAGTGTGGGTCTAGTATCTACATACAAGAATAAGCTCTCCAAAGCAGAAATGGCTTCTTAAGCCAAAATGACCTCTCAAACAAGATTGCAGGGCTACTGTGCAAGTGGGTGCTAGCCATCTGCTCCTCAGCTGGCAAATGTTGACTGTCCTTCAGGAGACGAATGTTCCTCCCATGTGGTTAATTTCTTCTCAGTGAAAAATGCCAATGTACAGTTTGATTTTTAACAATGAAAAGAATAAAAGGAACTAGAAAACAAAAGGTCATAGGAGCTCCATTCCCTCACTTGGCTCAGTTCCTAGTCTCAGACATTGCACTACAAGAAAAAAAAAACCAACATCCTGGTAGAGTTCAGGAGATACCCCACCTGACACCTTTTCAAAGGCTGAGAGATAGCTTGTGACTGCACCAAAGCAGTGCCGCAAACAGAGCATCTTTCCCTGAAATGAGAGCAAGCTGCTCTGCTTATAAGTAGTTTCTTTCCTTTTGGCTTTGGAATTGCTAGTGTAAGGTCAGTGATTGCAGGGATGGGGTGGTGAGGTCTGCACAGTCAGATCTGTCTGGGGAGTTAGGGCAGCCTTGTGCAGCTCCAGGATGGCTGAAGATGCTGTGCCTCCCACTGCAACCTCCCTGGTCAGAGAAGATTACTGAACTCCACACCATTCACCTGATGTATCGAGTCACTAAAACACACATTGTCTATGTAAGTGCTTTTTAACCTTTTTCAACGAAGATACAGACACCTTTGTTTCTATCTCTCTATTCTTGGGATTTATATTTTGGATATTTATTGTACAGTTTAAGTATTTGCTTTAAAGAAAATGTAATTCGATGTCTCCCCAAAGATTTGCTGTTCCCCATAAACATTGCTTAGAAACATCTGCTTCCCTCATACGGATCTCATAATTTGTACTTTGGATTTCATCCAGTGCTCTGTGGAAAAGTGATGCCTTCCAGAGACAGAAACCTGATGAGAAACCTCATGGACAATAGTGAGTGCCTTTGTTGTAACTGATTTTGAAGACAGAGAGAGAGAAACAGCGACAGGCGAAGCGGTTTTTATGAACTGCTTTCTGCAGAGACATGCCACACACTCTTCTAGTCTCTTTGGGCAGGCACAGAATAGTCTGCTTGTGCAAGTCTCAGACTCTCTGGGTTTTTGACCCTTCATTTCTAACTGCATTTGACAGACAGAGGAATCTCAAAAATAAACATGTTCTTGAAATTTCTTGAAGTAGGTGAGTGGAAAAGGAAAAGGGTCATTTTCTCTGAGTGCCCTGAATGCAGCATTACATTGTCAGGCATCTATGCAACAGACAGAATTTGCAAAGAATATGAGAGTTAAACAAGCTTAGAGCAGTCACAAAATACATGTCTGAAGGACATCAGACTTTCAGTTCCAGACCTGATAGAAATAATTTGAAACAAAAAACCTACAGGCTCCAGACATCTTGAAGAAGATGTGCAACATCCTGTACTGAGGGGGAGCTGTGCAACCAGCAGGAAGTAGGACTGAGGCTCTTCCTTCTCATCTCCCTCCACCCTTCCATGGCTGCGGAAGGCAATCCCTTCTATGGAGCAGCAGCCTGAGAAGCAGGTGGAAAAAGCAGCTTTGCTCTTTCATGTGCCTTCACATGCACCAGCTGATGGTACATTGGAAGGATAAATTCTTCACTGTACTACCTATGTGCTTTTGGGGCACAACCTTTTTGACATTCCTCAGGCTTTGTCCTTGTGAAGAATAACATCTTAGGTAAACAGATGGAGAATAAGATGTGGGAAAAAAATGGTGAAGGGAGGAACTTGCCAGAAAACGAAGGACTACAAAGTTCTTTGTAGGTGTTGAGTGGGTGGATCTTGTGCACCTAGCCATTTGTCTTTGCAAACACAGTCTGAGGAGGAGATGATAGTACATACAGGTCTAATGATTGACGCACTTGCCCAGGATTGCAGAGTTCAGCCTGACATGCCTGTGATCCCTCACCTTCTGCTTCCCCTTATCCCCAGGAGAGTGCTGTGACTGGTTAGGTCTGTGTGGAACCATTTTGCACTACTGTGATTAAAATCTGCATAACAAAGTCAGTTGGGCCATATTTGCAGTTACTCAAATATTTTGTTGGCTTCAGTTTTGCATTTAGCTTTGCTACACACTCGTCATGGAGCTCTGGATAAATAACCAATCTGTGCTTTATTATATTGACCTCCTAAACATGTCGCAAGACTTAATAGTTCAGCCTGAGGGAGCAGGAACTTCACTTATGTTTCATCCAATGCCAAATCCTTTGACAAACATTATGAAATGGTCCAAGATTACCATTGTCTCTGTGCAGGAAAGGTTTTACCTCTGCTTGGAGAAGTGCTGTGGGTCCACCAGGCTGTATGTTTGCTTGTGACATCCTACACTTCTTGGCTTTTGGTAGCTGCCCACACCCTTCCCTTGTGTTTGTTGTAATCTGTTACATATGTTGGCTTGTTGTTGTACACATCCTGACCTCAAATAGGAACAGGAAAATCTCTCTTTGGGAATAGCTGTGATGAGGTACATATCCTTTGTATCAGTGCTCGCCATCCTCAGTTGTTTGGTTTGGGCTCACTTCTCCATACATGCATTTTAGTTTTGCAAGGTCTCTGGATTTTTTGTCTTCTGTTTTGCCCAAACCTACTCATGGGGACAGGCTAGCCTTCTTGAGCAGTATATTTTGGGTTCTTCCACAAGCTGCTATGTCCAAATAGAATTTTATAGATGCATCTACGTGAATTAATAAAATCATCAAGGTTGGAACAGACATTTAAGATCATTGAGTCCAACCATTAACCCTACTCTACCAAGTCCACCACTAAGCCGTATCCCCAAGCACCACATCTGTACAGCTTTTAAACACATCCAGGGATGGTGACTCAACCCTGGGCATCCCATTTCAGTGCTTGACAACCCTTTTGGTGAAAAAATTTTCCTAAAGTCCAGTTTAAACCTCCCCTGATGCAGCTTGAGGCCATTCCCTCTTGTTCTGTCACTAGTTACTTGTGAGAAGAGACCAGCACCTACCTCTCTACAACATCCTTTCAAGTAGTTGTAGAGAGTGATAAGGTTTCCCTTGAGCCTCCTTTTCTTCAGACTAGATAGCCCCAGTTTCCTCAGCTGCTCCTCATAAGACTTGTTCTCCAGGCCCTTCACCAGCTTAGTTGCTCTTCTCTGGACTCACTCCAGCACCAAAACTGAACACAGTACTTGAGGTGTGGCCTCACCAATGCTGAGTACAGAGGGACAATCACCTCCCTGGTCTTGCTGGCCACACTATTTCTAATACAAGCCAGGATGCCACTTAAGTGGACATCCATTTTATTCCATGAATAAAGCCATTGCATCTTGACTGAATGAAAGCAGCAGCTTCATTCCTCCACCATCTTAAAGCCATTTACTGATATCTAATCCTTCATCCTCTAGTCTCCTACATCTGAGGAATCCTCTGTGTTCTTGCCAGCCCAGTTATCCTCCAAGAACCTAATGCAAAAGGCCCATAACTCTCAGTGGTTTAATGCTAAACTAAGTTCTGCTCTCCTGCTCCATCTCTTGCCCCAGAGGAGCATGCCACAGGCCACTGAGCACACCCCAGCTGAACAGTGTAACCCTGCAAGCACAAGCAGTAACATCTTGTTTGGGGATCTCTTGGCTCTGACTTTGCTCCACAAGAAATGAAAATGCCAAGTTCCAGTCAGAGAGTGGAGAGAAGTCACTGTTTATGGGATCTGAGCATTATTTTATGTCACAGGAAGAAAAATAGAGTAGATTATGTTTACCAGTCCACTTCTGCTGCACAGACACACAAGAAACATCATAAATGTTTGAGTCCAGCAAAGATTTGGTTTATTTACAACAGAACTCACCATCTTTTTCATTTCTGGCAGCCCATGGCTTGGACAGGTGCAGCCCTCGCTGGATTAAAAACTGGCTGAACAACTGGGCACAGAGAGTGGTTATGAATGGTGCCGCATGCAGTTGGTGTCCAGTGACCAGTGGTGTCCCCTAGGGATCAGTACTGGGCCCAGTTCTATTCAACATCTTTACTGATGGCCTGTCAGAAAGATGGGGACAGACTTTTTAGTAGGGCCTGTTGTGATAAGACAAGGGTTGATGCTTTTAAACAAAAAGAGGGAGATTTAGACTAGAAAGAAGGAAGGCATTTTTTACACTAAGGGTTGTGAGACCCTGGCCCAGGTTGCCCAGCAAGGTGGTGGATTCCCCATCCCTGTAACTATTCCAGGTGAGATTGGTCAGGGCTCTGAGCAACCTGTTCTAGTTGCAGATGTCCCTGCTCCCTACAGGGGAGTTGGACTAGATGACCTTGAAAGGTCCCTTCCAACCCAAACCATTCTGTGATTGTGAGATTAATAGGTGTCTGCTGTTTTTTAGTCACACATTCACCAAATGGTACAACTAGAAATGAAAGAAAAAAAAGTGAAACAAAACATGAATACAAGTACAGCTTGTCTCTTCAAAATACAAGTCGTGCTGAGGTAAAGCACTTTCCAGGACAGCAGCCATCTCTGGGTGGGATTGTTTTGGAGGAGGGAGTTTAAGTAGGCATGGACACAGATGAAGCAACTGCTGCAGTTTTCCTGAAATCTGAATGTTTTTAAATTTCACATCCTCCCTTAGAGCTTGGGGTTTGCTGTCTCTCTCTGTTAAGCAAACATGTCTCAGCTTAAAATCTAGCACAAAGTTCATGCCCAAATGGCGTGCTGGGTGTAGTGAACATCAGCTAAATGCTTACCAGTTTTAATGGGTTCAAACCATGCATTCATCTCTTCAAAATCCTGATCCTTTCCTCACTGCGATCCAGCCCAAAATCTACTGGACAGAGTGGGCTCTGGGTTTGCAGTCAGGGACTGTGCCAGATGACAGTGATGTCGCTGGATTTGGGAAAGCCCCATGTGTGTCCCTCACACCCTTCCCAGCATGCTGTGTCTTGTTCACTGATCCTACTAATCCTTCATTTGTTCACTCCATTCTTTATTATTATTTCTCCCAGACCTGAAGAGGCACTAGGTGGGAAACACAGGACATTCACTGCTCTGGGGCTTGTTCTCTTTTGGGTAGCAGTGGTGGTGTTGCACCTTCTTGAAGTCAGGCAGCAGCAGGCACTTGCCAGGAGAAGATTTCTCACCAAGATCTGGCATGCCAGCAATGCTGAGCATCACATGAGCTTGTGCCATCCCCACCAGGATGCTGCTGGAGCCCCAGTCCTGGCTGGGTGTCCAGGGAGGGGACACAATGATATGGCTCTGTCATGGGAGAATTATAGAGCATCTGAGTCCAAGGCAACTGGACTGCTAAAACACCACAGCTTTAGCAGGTCAAACTGCCCAGTTCTTGCAGTTTGATCTTTATTGGTGTAATATATCTGCTGCTCTGAGCTCAGGGAAGGTAAAGCTTGGGTAATGCAGTCAGGCAATAATGGGATGGAGCAGAAACATATTTGCCTTTTAGTTGGGCAATCCCCAGATGATTGGGGAAAGGCAGAGTCCTCTATGTTTCATCATTTTTTTTTTTTTTTTGGTAATGAACCCTTATAAAAGATATTTTTTTCCTGGTCTCCACACTTCAGAAAGAGAGGGGGAAAGCCCTCCAGCTTGGTATGAAAAGGTGACTTTAAAAAAAATCACTGTTTGTTTGGAAGAGAAGGCAAATGGAGCTTGTTTGCTTGCTTTTGTTTTGTTTTGTTTGGTTTTTTTTTTTTTTTTTTTGGTAATAGCATTGCTCAATATCTAATCTTCTGCAGAACACATAACTTCTGTTTCCTGTGTTATGAAATCCTGGAAACAGCCCTGAATTTTAAGAAAACCAAGAGCACTTCTGCAGAGAAGATGCAGCAAAAGAGCTCCCTCTCTTGTCCATTATATGTTTTGGCTATTTTGTTGCAACGTAAGAGGATCACGTTAAAGTCAGAGTGAAACTGGTATTAAATTACATTGGATTGAGGGTTTATCTGGAATATTCTGTTTTATGTCAGTTTAATTCAAATGTTTGGAAATAGATGTGTAGGAAGCATTGACATTCAACACCCAGCTGAAAAAAAAAATGCAACTAAAATAAGTCCTTAAAAACACCATGAAGGATATATCTTTCGTGGTATCTATAAAATATTCAACAGAACATGCTTTTGATTATATTTTTCTCATCACTTTTCATTACCAGTTAAACTGCATTACACAGGATAAAAATAAAAATCTCTTTAATCATCACTTTCAGCATCAGATTGGCTGGGCTATATCTAGTTGTGGTGTAAGTCCAAGGAAAAGATGTTTTAACAGGATAAGATGTTTTAACAGGAGCTATTGAGCTGCATCTCTTTCTAATGGTTAATTTCTGAGCATAGCTAGAAATAAATCATTTGTGAAGTATAACTTTTTCAAGGTAGCACTAACAATCTTGCATATATGAAATATGGCTTTCTGGGCACAACTGTAATAGGAGTTGCATGTTCAGTGTTAAAGACTCCATTTAATTTGTGCCATACCTCATAAAGTCAAGTTACTGCATTTGTGTGCTCAGTTTCCAATCAGAATCTCACATTTAATGGGAAGATGGCTGTACTAAGAGGGCAATTAATGAGATAATGCTACTTCTAAACTGTAAATGTTCACTGTGTTTGGAATATATTTTATGAATCACATTCTTACCATAGATTTAATGTCATGATTAACTGCATCACTAGCTTTCTGACTTGAGTTCACTTTTTTTTTTCCTACTGAAATAGATAGATAATATTCTTAGATGCTTGGATCTGAAAGCTTTGCAGAAAAACACTCTTATGCCTTAGGAGTAACTACGTGCTTTTTGTTGACAGTTCATCTGACGTGACAAAGCAACTGCAGTCTTGTGATAATCTTATAACTTCTGCCCTGCAAAAAGACAGAAACCAAGCAGTGTATAAATCTACCTCCATTTTTTCCATAAGTTCCATATAGCACTAACCAAAGGTTCCTATAGATTTCCCTTGATTTCTCTTCACTCAAGGCCAGACTGATGTTTGTGAAGACATTAACAGCTATATCTTAGACTGAAACCTGACAGTCTTATCAAGGGTGGGGATACTGACTTTGCAGAAAGAGCTGAATGACTGTGAACACCATTAAATGGATCCCTAGTACTCAAGATAAATGATGTTGCTTTAAAGCAGTGGGCAGAAAGGTCTTCAAAGTCTGAGACAGGGATTAATTAAAGAGGGAAAACAGATCTTCCATCCAGCTTGGTTTCTTGTCTTTCTTAAAGAAACATTTCACTTAAACAAGACTCTGACAACTCAACAAAAAGCAAATTTCATTGTCTTATGTGAAAAGGCTACTTCAGCAATTAAAAATTTCTTGTTACTTCAGTAAGACCAGGCATGATGGATTTTTTTCTACACATTACATATTGCATTCGGTCTTTTCATCACACCATCACAGATTTTTAGGATGGTACTTCCACAGTGTTTTCAAATCACATGCTGACTTCAGTTACCTTGGTTTTAGGTGTTATGCAGGCTCTTCTACTGATCAGAGACATAAGTACAACTTGGGAAACTGTGTGTATGTTAGGAGGAAAATTCTTACTTTAGTAAATATGGATTATGCAAAGGTAGCAAAAAGCAGGCCTTTCCTAGAAAGGAAAACACTTCAGCCTTCCAATGAAAATGGTGAAATCTTCATATGCTTGTTTTCAAAAGTTCTTAAAAACATTTAATTTGATCTTTTTAAAGTAAGGCCTCAAAACTTTTCATAACATAATGGAGATATATAGCAGATAAGAAATAAATTAGAGAAAACAGCCTAGTTGTCTTAACGTGCAAGGGGGAAGCAAAACTTCAGCTGAACTGAGATGAGTTTCCCTGCCCTTGGTGATGGCCTGTACTGCTGAGAGCCGTCCCTGACAGAAATGGTCAGGGGAGATGGGCATCTTTGCTAGACTCCTTCCCCCTCTCCTCTCCATCCCCACTCTTCTCTGGGTGTGTGTGAATACCTCTCTGCTAGCCCCTGTGAGGCACAGCTGTTTGGAACCCCAAATGCTACCTCCTGGAAAGGCAAGGGGTGGCTGGGAAAGGGTGGCTTTCTACCAAGAAACTCAGCTTTCCTTCAACAGATAAAATATTTATTTTGAAAGTGACACCTAGCACATTGAAGGTGGCCTTTCCAGACCGCTGGCTTCTGTTTTGTATAGGCTTTAACACTCTGGTAGCCTGCTGATAAATCAAGTAAATATAATAACAAAACTAGATCACATGCCTATTTAAAAAATGGAAAAAAATGAAGCTTGTTTAGCTGACCTTCACACACAAACCCAGAATCTGACAGGCTTCACTACTTAGTCTTTGTTGGCACCAGAACAGTTTTGGTGGCATCGTGCTCTGGGCTTCCAATGCTTTCTCTTTTCATTTATATCTCCATGAGCTACTGTGTAAATAAATAAGCAGTACAAGGCTGCACTGTCTCTTTCCAGAGCACTTGCTGATGCTGTGGATGGGGCCAACATGCTGGTTATCAACCACCTCTCTAAGCAGCCACCCACCCCATCTGACAAAACAGGTCTCCCAGTCTGGCTTTGAACTTAATGTCAACAGACAGAAAAGTAAAGAGGTCTGCAGTGTGGAGACCCCCCAGACCCTGCTGGGCTTTGCTGTGTATTTTTCTGCAAACCACGGCTAATGGCATGGGAAATTTCTGAAAGCATTACACAGGTTTCAAAGTATTGCGATGTTGATTTCCAGCATGGTGCTTTTTCAGTTTTTCAATACTTGTTTGGTCTTAAACAATTTGAGGAGAAATTCAGAAGTAAACAAATGGCAGGATGCTCTGGCTGAAGCCCCTAGGGGGTCACACTGATCGTAAATCAGCTCAAAAAGAGCTCAGACCATTTTTTTTTTTTTTTTTTTTTTAATCTAAGGAAAGCCAGCTCACAACTTTGAAGGCTGTAATCCATATAATAAAACACAGGGTGGGCGAGGCAGATTCAGCAGCATCTGCTGAAAAGTCCCACACCATCCAGAATGTACAATAATGGATGCTATCAGGCAGTGAACTCTCATTTACAGGGCCATATGCTTTACAAGGAATGTTGATAGGTTCTCCTTATCTCCGTTTGTCATCACTCCTATCCTTCATTTCACTGCTTGCAAAGGAAAACACTCCAAATTGTTAGTGTCCTCCATCGAGTCACTACCGTTTCTTATTTATTATGTTAGCCCTTCTTCTTTGGAGCTTTACAAATCTGCCCCCAAATATGAGCTCCCTTGTTGTTTCACTTTAAAGATGAGCAAGAGGTTAGTTTTACACAGCATGGTGGTACCCACACAGTTGTTTCTTTATAAGTGGCAGGCAAGCTTGTCACCTGCTGCCAACATCTGAAGACAGGAGCTTAGAAAAGAAATGGCACAATAAAGCAGACAAGCCCATAAACCCACACTTAGTGATTTGTCATGCTTCTCTGCATCCTGTTAAAAACAGGCCCTGTTTTCACCTGCAGTCTGAGGACTGCTCTGTTTCCTACATACATTCCCTGTATAAACCTGATGCTAGTTCTCACACATGCCAGCAAACCACACAGCAGAGAGCATTGCTATTTTGGGGTGTCCTCACCTGCAGGATGGTGCACCAAGCTGATATGGTCGGTGGCCTCAAGTGCAAGCAAAAAAATGGGACCAGCAGGACTCTGCTGTGTCTGGGTTTGCTAAATACCAAATCCTCTACCACCTTGTAAGACTTTTCCAGAGGAAAAAAGTCAAGTATGTCATGGAGGTCCCATGGGAGCTGGAGGTGACAGTGGAGAAATGGTGTTCCCTGGTCTGCTTCCCTGCTGCTTACACAGAGTGTGTGCAGGACTTCCTTGTGCTGGGACCTCAAGGCACTGTGCTCTTGAGGAGCCTCCATTCATGGGTGCAAAGCCTGGTCAGGGAAGGACTGGTCAGCCAGGCCCTAACACATATAGTAAGAGAGAGAGCAGCTGGTGATGGTGCTGCGAGTTGGCTCTGGGTTCCCTGGTCCTTGGTCAGATCCATGTAGTATAAATAATAATTTTCTCCCTCTGGCTTTTCCATGGAGCAAGCACCAAACAGAGCACCTGGTAGGGGACATGCCTCTTCCTATTCCTTCAGGCTTCATCAGTTCTTAGACTCACTTGAGTTTTCCAGGTGATTTTGCACTAGGAGTGATGCAGAGCTGCGGGCAAGGACTTGTGCTGCCACTGCCATTCTCATGTGTGAACAGGAAACAGCATCCTGGTGCTCTCCATTCAGGAGGGCCAGGTCTTTTGCTATTTTAATTTTTCTCTCCTCTGCCAAAATTTGTGCATGTGTTTTTTTACACAGCACAGGAGGCTCTGCTTTTTGACATTGTAAAGCTCAGCATATCAAATGCTGGGAGCTCTCAGTGTTCAGTGCACAGAAATTTGGTAAAACGCCTATGGTGTGTACAGGGAGGAGGGACTCTCCATGGAGCCAGCCCAGCCTACTGCAGTAGAGCAGTATTGCACAAGAGAGAGAGGACATACGGCGTTTCTATGCTCAGGCAAAAAGGCTGAGCAGACTAACAGCCCCCTGGAAGGCCTCACCTAAGAGCAACACCAGAAGCACTGCAGGAGATAGAGGAGGAGGCAAAATGGGGGCTGTGACTTTCCCTTGTCACACTGAGTAGCAAAGCTGGTCTTGTGTAGATGGGCAGTACAAAAAGACATAATGAAGCCACTCGAGGGCCTGGCTTTGCACTGCTCTCCTTGGCCAAAAAGGCAGCAGAGTGAATGATTCAGGAGGTGTCTTTAATGCTGGTTTTGTGCAAGGTTTCATTTAATTCCAAATTCAGAGGATTTTCTTACTCAACCACTTTTTTTGTCCTTCATATTTTGTCATTTCCACACTCTTGCAGGGAAAGCAGTCCAGAGGCTCTGGCTGCCTAGCATAGAGGGTGAATTGTAGCTTTCCCTGCCCCACTGCAAAATGTCTGTATTCGTAAAACATGCTTCTTTTGCAAAAATAAGGAAAGGGGATGGGTGGTTTTGCCTGTAACATTTTGTCTGGCTTTCCAATATTTTGGCTCGGATAGTTTTATAACAACAGGAGAGTCACACTTTAGGGATGCATGGCGAACAGGCTGTTGTATAAGCCTTGTAGGAAAAGATTGATGGCTAGATTGGTTGTTTTGACATATCTGAGAGTCTTGTCTCCCATGTGCTTTTAAGAGTGTAGAATTTGTAATTTCCCTCATTACGTAAGGGCTCAGAGAATCTGCTCCTGTGAGCCTCTTCTTTTTGGAGCAGCTTTCAGTAACACGGCTCAGATGTCAACTGAGCTTATGGTCATGCCTGAGCCACCTCCTGGGGTCGGCTCATTGCAAAACTCGGAGAAGGGGAGGTGTGGGCTAGGGGAAGCAGCTGGAGACACAGAAGGAAAACTGTTAATAAGGGAGAGATTGCCTGTAAGAAAATAATTGCCAAATTATTGGACAAACTGGGATTCCTTGGCTGGAAAATTACTTTTGTCAGCCTCTCTGATATCCAATTGCATAAAAAGAAATTAGTAAAGAAACCTGACTCACTTTTTAATACCAAACAAAAGGGCCTTTCTTCCTTAATAACATACCAGAGGTGTGTTGTTTGTTTGTTTGTGTGAGGCAAAGGGATCTTTCTGTGAGAGCACAAAAGGACAGAGCTCGCAGCTGTGCAAACGCAGGGCGTGTTTGCAACTGCCCAGCACACGCAGGACTGCTCTGTGCGGGGGACAGAGTGGAAAGAAAACAGAGGCTTCAAAGTTTCTTTTTTGAGAATTCCCCTTTGCTCATTGCTAGCTTGAAGGTAAGCAGGAAGTGATGCTAAGCATATTTCTTCTAATGGCTGAGGTTTACACATCTTGCCTCGTAGCAAATAGGGGATCCTACTGTTGTTCAGAAAGAAACCGTATTTTGTAACAGCAGCTGTGCTTTCCAGAAACATGGGCAACATCCAGCTTTCCCTGCTGAGCTCCCTCAGGCAGTCAAGGTGCAGATGACCACCACTCTGTTCCTTAAGAGACTGTGTGCACTACCATGATCCACAGTGCAGCACCCCTACTCTGATGGGCCAAGTGTGGGCAGCTACCCCATCTAATTAGGTACAGGTGCTGGAGGTGATGCCTTGCCCAGTATGTGTTGCTGAGTCTTGTGCTCACAGGTTTCTGTTCCTACCTCCTGTCTTCTAGTCTTGCTTTCTTCTTTTCAGTCAGGTCCCTGGGCCTCACTCAGTGATGGACAGGTCCCACCTTGGAATACTACCTCATATCTCAACATTTGCCTTGCAGTGAGCACACACCCTTCCTTTGCTTTCTCTGGTTTTTGATCACAGTACCTCTCTCAGCTCTCATCCTCTTTCCCTGTCTCCACACTCGTCCTTAACCAACTGCCCACATCCTGGCTGCCATTCCCACCCTTGGCCTTTGCTTTGGCAAACAGTGCTGTAGGTAGATGTCCAGGCAGCACAACCAAGGAGCACAGGAGGCTACTAGAAGATGGTGAAACAAAGGGCCGACACATGGCAAAATGCCATTGCAAAAAGATTCCCCACAGCAAGTGCAGTGGCCTGGAACGGCCTCATCCCCAGGGCTCAGGGGTTACTTTTTCTGTGCCCTGTTAACTCTGTAAGAATCTCATCTTGACCACATCTGAGTAGTCCTGTGGAGTTGTCTCTCTGTTTACTGTGTTATTAATTAAAGCCTCGCTGTAATCCAAAGAACCTTTCTGATTACCTTTCCTGGCACACTTTTTAGTAGAGATGGCTTTTACCAGTTCTGGCTACTTCCCCTGCTGCAGAAGACATCTGAAGCTTTTCTTCTCTGTTCAGAGCCTATTTTTCTTAGTTTTTCTATCCCGAGGTAAGAAAGGAACAGCTTACTTGCATTCTCTCAAAGCTGGCCACTGGGGAACTGAAGACCTTGGGATTTGTCACTGCCTTGTTTGACATAAACCAGCAGAAACAACAAAACCCTGGTGGATGCATCTTATTTTTCCATAATGGAGTATATTAGAAGTCAGACTGGAGGCTTTTCCCACATTATGGCCTGTAGCAAAGATAAACTGATTCTCTGATTTTAGCAGAGTTGCTGGGCTTGGAGAATTAATTTCTACTGTATTACATAATTCAATTTTCTTGCACTTGGTAAATCTATTTTGGATATTTTTCTTCTAGCTTATGCTTGTATATCTTGATAGAGAAATGGGGTCTGGCTTCTGCATAAAAAAGAAAACTCCCCTGTCCTTTGAGAGCTGATGTTCATTCATCTCCTTGCCCTCAGTGCATTTTTCTGTCGAGATCCCCATTCTCTGAGCTCATTACATTCCCCATCTCTTCTCCCCTCCAGGCCCCAGCAAACATCTCCCACTAGCCCTGCAGTTTGACCTTGGACCCCAGTTGCTCTCCCTATCTGACCCCAGCTGTGGATCCTGGCAAACCTCTAAGCTGGGGTGCTCCAGGACAGAGATGAAGAAGGGCAGGTTTTCCTTTTCTGACTCCCGTTCTCCCTAAGACACATGGCAGCTGCAATAAGAGGTCATCATTGGGCATGTGGCTTCACACTTCCTGAAAGAATAATCTTTTTTAGAAAACTTGCCTAAAATTGAAGGCCGGAACACTTCTGCTTTCTGTACCAGTTTGTAAGAGCACAGCAATGCAATATCAGGTTTTGGCACAGGATACAGAAATTGTAGGAGCGCTGGGAGGGATGGGGGAGATCAAGGGTTTGGGAAACAAGAGACAAGAAGTCTAAGTGCAGTTTAGATATTCAATTATGCTTTAACCCAAACCATAGCTTTTACCCATCACCTTGCTGCTTTCAAGAATACATTTTCATTCCTAGCTATAAATCAGTCCTACTCAATAACTAGCAGTTTCATCCAAAAGCAACGGGCCAATGTGTGGTAGAATGCAAGCAGCAATCAGAGAAGAGATGATAATTAAGATACAGTAATGAAAGTTGACATGTTTGGGTTATCTGGGAACAGTGACCTACTGGTCATCTCTCTCTCTCTCTCAGTAATTGAAATTGACAGGCTACTGCATTTGCAATAATTTAGGAATACTACAGGAAAAGTAGTCCAAAAGATATTTTGCAAGAAGTCTCCATACACACACTTCATTCTCTGAGAAGTAATCTCTCCCTATTTTTTGTGAAAGTAATACATCCCAAAGGTTAAAGGGTCTTTGAGATTTATGTTGAAAGGGCAGTGATTGACTGCAGAAAATGCTATTTTATACTTCTGGAGTATTTTACCCACTCTGCTGGCCTTTGTCAAGGCTAGGTCAGAGAGACTCACTGCTATAATTAATACAGATTGTCAGCCCTAAGTTTCTGAAAAATCTCAGCTCTCCTTTTCCAAAGTAAAAGTACAAATCTCCTAATTGCAAAATGAAGCCTGAGTGAGTGAATGAAGGTTGTTATCTGTAAAGGATGTCCTAACCTTTAGAAATCAGCATGTTTGCTTTAAGAGCGTTAGCACTGAACTCTAATGATGTTCTTACAGGTCATTACTACTAGCTATTTCTTCACTGATTTTACAAACGACTGTTCAGTACCCCAAAATTATGGACAGTCTTATTTCCCAGAGGAAAATTAACCATTTGGACTTTTTTCTTTGCCTTTGCACTTTTCCCCTCCCTTTCTGCATTCCGATGCTTAGTTCTAGGAAACAACCTAAAAGTAAATATCTGCACCAAATAACTTGTTCTATGAACACTGTCATTAATTAATGAACATTAGCATCCTGGTCACATATTAAAAAGAAGTCCACGCTGCGGCCATGTCTTCATGTGCTCCTGACCCATGCAAGAAGCTGGTCAGCATTTGTAAATCAAGGATGAGCACAAACACATACTCAGTGGTTGCTTGGCTGGTGGCATCTGTACAGAAATGTCAGGGGAGTGGATACAGATGAATAAACAAACTGGGTATGTTTAAACAAATGTCTGTGGTTATATACTATAGATTTAAAAAAAACCCCCACCTACTGTTTTGGTAGAATGGGGACAGAGAGTCTTCTGGGTAAAGCTGGGCTTTGCCCAAATGCCAGCTTGTGTACTGAAAACCTCTTTCAGAAGCACATTTCAAGTTACCTTTCTGGGAAACATCACAGGCAGCTTTCCTGTATCGGTAGCACAGCCAGACATCACTCTAGTTTCTTTCTCCTGTAGTAACTTAAAATGTTAAAACTGCTATTCCTTAAGCAGGAAAATCAAGCATTCTTGTTGTAACTGTCCAAATGGGAACTGATGTACTTTGCTATAACATACAGAATCACAGAATGGTTTGGGTTGGAAGGGACCTTTCAAGGTCATCTGGTCCAACTCCCCTGTAGGGAGCAGGGACATCTGCAACTAGAGCAGGTTGCTCAGAGCCCTGACCAATCTCACCTGGAATAGTTACAGGGATGGGGCATCTACCACCTTGTGGGCAACCTGGGCCAGGGTCTCACAACCCTCAGTGTAAAAAAATGTCTTCCTTCTCTCTAGTCTAAATCTCCCTCTTTTTGTTTAAAAGCAACAACCTTTGTCTTATCACAACAGGCCCTGCTAAAAAGTCTGTCCCCATCTTTCTGACAGGCCCCTTTAAGTACTGAAAGG
>JANIJG010009528.1:0-15757 GCA_024611175.1 Megaceryle torquata | reverse complement strand
TATGTGTATCTTATGATTTTATAAATGGATAAAGAAACAGAGTTTTGTAGCACAGATACTGCACGAAGATAACATGACAAATAGGTGAAGTGTCAGAAAAATGCAATTTTGATTTAGAGAGATCAGTCTGACTTGATATTGCAGATGAAAAACTAGAAAGAGTACTTGGAATGTTAGATAATTCTAAACTACAAATTTACATCCATGTTTTATATCCCATAAATTTACAGGCATTTTGACACGCCAGTGTTCAATAAGGAAGATAAATTTTCTTTGGATTGTTGTAAAAAAAAAAACCAGCCCCACAACAAATTTTTTTAATCAAAACCATAACTTTATATTGTAAAAATGGCAATGATGTTGTATTCTGTGAGGAATAAACAAAATCCACTTGGCTGTGTGCCTTCATATATATATAACTGTTCTTGTTCCTGTCCCTGGTCACATAAAATGTCATCCATATTACATTGCCATTGATTCTGCTTATGTGAGTTTTTTTTTCTTTTCCCCAAGGCAAAGACCCTGCAATGTTCATGTCTATTGATCTCCTTGATGGAGACCCACAACCATAGCATGCCCCAGAAGCTGTTTTTATATGTAGCTCTGCTGGCTGTTAGCCATGCTTGCCACCCTTGAACACCTACAGAAGATACTGAGATGGAGACCTATCACATTTTAAACAAATGCCAAGAGGTTTTAGGCTGCAACATCTAGAGAGTGCCTCAACAGTGTACTGTGTGAGTTACAATGAAAGTAATGCCCAACAAGGGGATGAAAACAATCAGAAATGGGACAGAAAATGACACTTTGTCTATAAAGAAAAAATACCTTCAAGCTCTGACATTTCCACCCTTGCTTAGCCTTTGAAAGATAGGAGACAGTGTTGATTTTGTTTAAATAACAACAAAAAATGCTGTTTAAATTGTAAAATTGTGAAGTGGATGATGCTAATACTAAAAAACTCTCTGACAATAACATTTTAGGTTAAAACACTAAGTGTCGTGAAGTTGGTTTTTGTTTGGTTTTTTTTGTGTGTGTCTGGGTTTTTTTGTTTGGGTTTTTTGGTTTTGGTTGTTGTGTGGAGGTTTTTGTTTCTTTTGGTTTATTTTGTTTTGCTTTGGTTGTTTTTGTTTTGGTTTTGGTTTTGGTTTTTTGTTTGCTTATTTGTTTTGTTTTTGTGAGGAAGCAGATTTTTAAAAAACTTTTTTTTTTTTCTTAAAATCCTGAACTTTCTTCACCTTCAATTGCATTTAACACCTCATAAAATATTTTTTTGAAACTTTTTTTTTATCATATTCTAAATAAAGGTGTTCAACAAATATTTCTCCAGGTTATTTTATGTAGGTGCTTGCTTCCCATGAGGAAGTACCTCCTAATATCCAACCTATACCTCCCTTGGCACAGCTTCAGGCCATGCCCTCTCATCCTGTCACTAGTTGCCTGTAAAGGTGCCACTGCAACATCTACCAGCCCTCCAGCAGATTGACACTCCCCCCCAACTTAGTGTCATCCACAAATTTACTAATGGTACACTTGATCCTCTCATCCATGTCATCAATAAAGTTGTTGAACAGAACTGGGCCCAGTACTGATCCCTGGGGGACACCACTGGGCACCAGTTGGATGCTATTAAGTTTTTAACTCAGCGAAGGGTACACCTGTCCAAGCCATGGGCAGACAGCTTTTCCAGGAGGATGCTGTGGGAGACTTAGGGAGTGCTGTGGGAGGTTAGCCAGGACTGGTGATAAATGATGGGGAGCAGTCTAGCCAGCTTTTGTGCCAGGTCCCTAAGAGAAAATTATTGCAAGTATTTGTACCTTTATGAAGTGGCAATTATTTGCAAGAACATTTGCAGATGCCATCTGCATTCTTCCTGTTCCACAGAGAAACATTTGAATTTCATATACTTGTCATTCTGGTTTCTGTGTTTGCAATAGTAGAAAAGTAACATTATTTGGACTGCTAAAATTTCTTGAGCATCATGAAAAAGAAAAATTACCTTCATAGTAAATCTGTTCAAAGTAGACAGTTTAGCATATTCCTTCCTAATATTTGCTATTCTTAATAATTACTATCACACGGAATTATTTGTTCCTGCTTTGTTTATTGCACCAGGAAATATTTCAGCTTTAAGAAGAGAAGCACTCTTCTAATGACTCTGTCTTTTACCTAATGATCTAGTAGGCTACTGAGTGTTTGATGTGTACATTTTCTGTTTTGGGTATCAGTGGAAAGCTGCCAAGAGTTTTATTGAGTGGTAATATTTTCCTCTTACTCATTTTGGATTTCTCTGAGGATCTGCAGTTAACAGAGAGTTTTCTGTTACAATTAGATTAAAGGGCCAGAGATTTGTTTTTCCTTCATTCCATTTTTTTAATTGGGTCATTCCTTAAAAGGTTATCTTAATATAGTAAATGCACTACCTCTATGAATGAATCATGCTAAATGATACATGGATTTTTGCTATTAGGACTCTGTACAAAAGACTTCTTATATAAAATTTACATCCTGGAAGAACTAATGATAAACAGTAAGTTACAGAACAAACTAGACAATTGCTAAGCTCACTTGCATATCAATATCAATGTCAAAAATCAAAGAAATGGAAAATCCTTAATCTTTTAAACTCAGTGGCCTATCTTTAACAGCATTAAACTGTTCTCTGCCCATCTTGGTGGACAGTATTATGTTGTCTTATACTGGTTAAGAATCTACCATTGGGCGTGGTGCAAATGATCATTTTGGGTGTAGTTTTCATTGATACCACTGCAATTTGTGAACAATTGTAATAGACAGAAAGAAAATTTTGATCAGTATATTTTTATACCCTAGTGACAGACTTTGAATTATGCCAGTGGGTGCCTGTGACTTGCTAGGGTTGGTTGAAAGAAAGTTACTGGAAGCTTGCAAACCTTTCTGGAGTTTCAATTTATTAGTAGTGTGTTTTCAGATCCCCTTCAAGTTTTCTCCCTCTGACAATATTAAGAAACAATTGTAAACTGGTGAAATAAACCCTCAGCCTTCAATAAAGAACCTTGACTAAATTATATGGATTACATCCTAGTTCTATTGTACCAGTCTTTTTTGAAATTATGCCTGTGGAGAAGGACTTGGGGGTTTTGAGTGACAAGAATCCCTATGTGACCTGGCAATATGTACTTGCAGCCCAGAAAGCCAACTGTATCATGGCTTCATCAAAAGAAGGTTGACCAACAGGTCAAGGGAGGTGATTGTCACCTTCTACTCCACTCTTGTGAGACCCCACCTGGAGTACTCCTTTTAGCTCTGGGTCTCCCAGCATAAGAAGAACATGGACCTGTCAGAGCGCATCCAGAAGACCACTAAGACTATCAGGGGACTGGAGCACCTCCTCTGTGAGGCCAGCCTGAGAGAGCTGGGGTTGTTCGGCCTGGAGAAGAGAAGGGTACGAGGAAACCTTAGAAGTGGTCTTCCAGTACTTAAAGGGGTCCTACAGGAAAGATCATGGAATCATAGAATCATAAAATTATAGAATTACAGAATGGTTTGGGTTGGAAGAAACCTTTAAAGGTCATCTTGTCCCCTGTAGTGAGCAGAGACACCTTAACTAGATCAGGTTGCTCAGACTCCCATCAAGCCTGCCTTTGAATATCTCCAGGGATAGGGCCTCCACCACCTTCCTGGGCAACCTGTCCCAGTGTTCCACCACCCTCATAGTAAATAACTTACGCCTAATATCCAATATAAATCTACATTTCTCTAGTTTAAAACCATTGACCCTCATCCTATTTTTACATGCACTTGTAAACAGACCCCCTTCAAGTATTGGAAGGTCTCTGTAAGGTCTCTCTAGAGCTTTCTCTTCCTCGGGCTGAACAACCCCAACTGTCTCAGCATGTCTTTGTAGGAACAGTGCTCCAGCCCTCTGATCAATTTTGTGGCCCTTCTCTGGATCCGCTTCATCAGATCTATGTCATTCTTGAGTTGAGGGCTACAGAACTGGAAGATGAGGAGGGACACTTTATCAGCGAGTGTATTGATAGGACAAGGGGTTTAAAATTGAAAGAACGTAGATTTAGATTAGATACCAGAATAAATTCTTTATTGAAACACTAGAATAGGTTGCCCACAGCAGTTGGGGGTGCCCCTCCCTGGAAGTGTTTAAGACCAGACTGGATGGGGCTTTGAGCAACCTGGTCTAGTGTGAGGTGTCCCTCCCTGCCCATGGCAGAGGGTTGGAACTGGATTATCTTTAAGGTCCCTTCTAACCCAAACCATTCTACAATTCTATGGTTCTTGTATTTCATTCTGGTATGCTTTGACACATGTAGCCATGTGCATGAAAACATAGGTGCTAGCTGAAAATTTCAGCCTTCTACTGGGTCGAAATTTAAAGGATATTGAAAGCTATTGAGACGTCTTATTTTATAGCTGGATCTCTTTTCTTGGATCTTTTTTTCATAGGGTTTGATTTTTCCTTTTTTATTCAAACCAGGCAGAATTTTTCAAAAATGCCCCAAGTAACTTGCAGGTAGACACATAGAAATGTGATTGTTTACCATGAAAAATATTCATCGTTGAGAACGATCAATATAGTTAAGACTAAATATATGAAAAAAAAAATTTTTTCATTTGTGTGCTAGTACAAGAATAATTTCTGCTGTTTGTTTAAAAATGAATTGACTAGATCAGCCTTAAATGAACTTCTTCTTTATGCAGTTATAATTCTGAAGTTGAGAAAAACTGTTGATAGTCTTGACAGAAAGTGGAAACATGCAGAGTAGTATCATCGCTTGCTCAACATCCATCCAAGGTGACCAGTTAAAACATTCTATCCATCTATTTAGCATACTGGATTTAGTCAGGCTATTTAATTATCTGATGTTGCTAATAATAATTATGTAACAAACATTTACAGTGTATTAAATTCTGTATAAAGATGCAAAGGAAAGGCATGATTTCTTTCTTAAAGGCCCACAGTCTTAAAAAAGACAGTCACACAAACTCCACCAGTACATGTGAGCAGCCCCAGAGGAAGGACCATCTTAACAGCAGTCTGGGAATTTAATCTGTTTTATTTATGTAGTGGGTATTCTGGTGACACAGAATTTGCAAGAGTAAGCGGGATGATTGATCACGTTGAAACCTGGGTATGTAACCTTACATGGTTGGATGAGACATGCTTTAGAGCTGATATGCAAAGGTGTCTGAAGGGAGGGGAGAAACAAAGGAGAATTTTTTCTCAGACAAAATCCATTAGAAATTCACAGATTCTAGACTAAACTATGACCCATATTGCTTGGTTTTATGTGACAATGTTTACATAAAAGAGACAGGAGGCTCTCCTTTCTGTAGGAGCTGACAGAAATATTTGAAGCTTCTAACTGATTTTACTTCAGTGTATTCTCACACAGCAACTGCAGTTGTTTCCTGTGATTGCCAGAGAGCTAATCTGTGGATATTTTAAACAATGAGTGCCAGAAGTTAGAGTTTAACATTGTGATATTTCTCTAAAAACTTTCTAGTTCATAAGGGAAAATCAGTGCAATATGGTCACAAGAATTGAAGCTGGAGAAACAAATTAGGTCTTTTTACCACCATTTTCATTTCACAGTACTGGAATCTAGACAGGAAACCTTTCTTCTGTGGTGAAAAAGCCAAGATCCATTTTCTTGAAGATGGTAACTTTTCCTCTTCTCATAATGTGTACTGCATGAAAGGCATCAGCCTCATTTTAAAAGCTCAGTAACCTGGATGTGGGATCACCGTTTTCTGTACAAGAGGGATGTGGCAGAGGGTCTAGTGACATTTTTTTCCAATAAGCTGTTCAGCATCTGATTGTAAATGTAAAGGTTTGATGATGAGTCAGACCTCCTCTGCTTTGGCTAGGGCTAAGAAGGGGCAGGTGTCCATCAAATAAATAAATAAAAATTATAATTTAAGTAAGGTGAGATGCACAGAGACCATGAAGAACTATTTAAGAAGCTTCACTGTAAACATTGCTCCATGTCATGCTCAAGGCAACCACCTTGGGTCTGTTGCTGGTCCTCTGAGTCTGAACTTGCTGGGCAGGACCAAGTTCTCAGCAGTTAACTCTAAGTCCAAGGCACAGTTAGTGAATAATCCAGCTAAAAGATCTGTGAACAATTGATTTATAACTAAAATACAAGAGCAGAACTCAAAGCATTCTTTACCCATTTCACATAATTCTCAGCTCTCAGTATGGTAGCACTCATTCTGTTATACCAGGTAGTTTCCCTTGATGTGCAGTTCTCAGGTTTCCTAAGTTTCCACATTGTCCTGTTCTCTACTAAGCAACCTCATTTTCCCTGGCCTCCACTTTCTGTATTCTCCCCGGTCTCTACAATTTTCATTTTATTATCATCCGCATGGTGGTTACCACCAGATAACTTCCCTGGGTGTTTAAAATGAGGTTACATGGTGTGAACACACAAAGTAATTTGCTTGGTCATTGTCCAGTTAGACAAAGTAGGACAGCTGTCCTACTTTACTTTCTGATCCACAAAGGTTATTTAGAAAAATAAGTGTTGTGTAATTCTGTTCTAGGAATTTCCAGGGAGACATATTAAATTGCCTTATGAATAGGACCTGGTCACTAGATCACCCTTTTAGCAAGTGGTTACAATCCCTTCCAACAAATTGTAAGTGAAGGGTGGATTCCAGGGAAAATACTTGCAAATGTATATATGAAATTAAAGCCTAATTATGCATGTGCGTAAGAAAGGAATTAAGGCTACACTGGTATCTTCTAACTTTGTGTCCTCAACTCTAATATACAGTTTTGATCATCTCATTCATGTTAACTTAATTAAAGAAATATTCCACATCTTCCTTTATAAATTATTTTCTTGTGAATTTTTAGATACTTTTTTTCTATGTTGGTAAATGTTTAGGAAAAAAGTAAAACTTAACTATGTCATATCATTATTGTAATTTTTTTTTTTTTTTGCCATATATTACAGCACTTATATCACAAGAGAATACTATGAAAATAAACATTTAAAAGAATTATATATAAAGCACAAAATATCTTTTGGAGAAATCTATAACTTGATTTCATTTCTGACTTAAGACATGTGAGTACCTTCTTTTCCCAACACTCTTCTCTGTGTCAAAAAGAAATGATGAGTAAATCAAACACTCAAATCTTTTTAGTTTGCACAGCATGTTGCACTTCATGAAGAAGGATCCACTTGAAATTCAAAATAGCACTTCATACTTAATCACCTTCCATACTGCTCAGGGTGTGCTAACATTTGTGCTTACCTAAAGAGCAGCTATATACATGTGAATGAAGAAGTATTAATACAAATCAGTACTAATACAAATCAGTACCCATGTGAATCACACAAGGCTACAGCCAAATAAAAATCTTCTGGATTTTAGAAACATGTTCTGCCTACAGGGACACCAAATGTCTACCACTGCGTGAATGTTTCTGAAGACAGAAGTTGGTCCCCTGTTTCACAGAACTTCTGCTGACTGGCAACATGCAAAACCATGGACATGTTTTTGGATGTGGGAGCTAGATTGATGTGTGCAGCTAGATTGATGTTTTTAAGATAGTCTTAATAGATGCAAGTGAGAGGAAGTTCAGTTTCTAAACACAATGAAGAGATAGAGCCATTGCTCCAATTTTACTGATTTAGTCATCATGTTGGATCAAGTAACTGAATGGGTCAAAGTCCACCTTCAAAGGGAAGCCCTAATGGATCCTACGGATACTTCAGATGATAATCAATTTGGACTGTGGTTTGTTTTATAAAGTATTGCCTGAACATATTTAGGGACAAGCTCTGACACCTTCATATGGTACACATTTGAAAAAAAAAAATAATCTGTTAAATTCATAATAATAATCCATATACTTTCATGCATAATATTAGATTCTACAAATAGGAACACTTAATACATTTCTTTGCCAGTGGGAGATTGTTTTATGTGCAGTACTTAATAGCATTTAATCCAATATAGATTAGAAGTCAAAGTGATGAAATAACAGATAATTCTGCCTCTTCAAATATGCCGGGGATTTATTAAGTTCCTTTCAGTGTCTAGTTTTCAGTAATTCAACAAATGAATTGCATTTTCTCATATGTTTATTAAAAGGTTGGAGGAAAGTATCCCTTTTATACTGTGCTTTACTGAAAGGCAAATATTGTATTGGTCTTCCTACTGAAATAATATCTGTATTCTTTGGGATTATCATTAACTCATTACAGATAAGTGTTTGGGTTTTTTTTTAAATATACTATACTCTCTATCTTTTATTTTCTAATTGAAAATGTAAATACTCATTCCTTATCAAAAGTGTCATTCATAACATTTATATTTAATTTTTATAAGTTAATTATATTCTTCTGAAATATTTAATATATGCAGTAATAATTTTTCATCTTGATACAATCATTTGAAGCATAAAGAAGAAATAACTTTAGCTAAGTTTTTAATACTTCTGTACATCTCTTTCTCCCTCTCTGTGCATGTTGCAGGTCCCGGGTGGATTCAAGGTGATAAGCCCTTGAGAAAACCATAATGTGATTATCTTTCAGAGAGGTGGTACAATAAATAAGATTATCCATAACAAGCTTAGCTACTGATGAGTTCAAGCTGTGCTGATACAGAAAGTCATGACACAATTGTAAGGTAATAACAGAAAAAGTACACGTCTGCAAAGGAGAGAATACTGGCTGAACTGTGAAACCTTACATGATAAATGCAAAATTACCTACAGCCCTTTACATACCAGGTTTACTGTATTTTCTACACTTCCTTCACAGACTATTCCAAAGCAGGCTTTAAGTCTTCTTATGCATATCAAAATTGATATTAATTAGTGTGACCATTTTTTCTTAATTTACTTGTTTTTTGACTGACTTTAAGAGTGTTGCAACATTTGAGTTCAGAGTTAGCCCAATCTGTGTTTTCAAATGAATGATTTTGATAAATTATGTTTATATGATCATTTAAGTAATAAATACAGACATGAAGACACCTATTGAAGTCATTCACTTTCATGTTACATCAGGGATAGATGACATTATGTTGAGTTTGTTTGCTTTTTTTAGGTAACATTCACTTTGCCTGTTTATTGCTTTAATCTGTCTTTGACTCCAACAGTTCACATACATATTGTTCTTCTTTTATGTTAATTACTCCAACTCCAATGTAATGAGTGGAAAAATTGTTTCTGTGAAAGATAATCTAATCAGCAGTACTTAATTTAATCTTTTGGATAAAAAGGAACATATTTAACCATTCTATCTCATACAGCATTGTTGAGTAACAAGAAATTTTATTCTGATTAGTTTTCTAATAGTACCTATGTGAAAAAAACCAGCATATACAGAAATTAAACGTTTCTTAAGTATCAAAATGAAGTGTACAATTCAAATATGGGAAAAAAAAAAGATGTTTTCTAAGCCAAGGTTTTCAAATACTGATAACAGACCTAGCTTGAAACACCTTCATTTCCAGAACTTAGTTTACAATTTTTTTTAAACCATTGTTTATTTTGTCATGTCAAAGTGTAGGAACTCAGAGGCAGAAGATCTTTCTGGCTAAAGGATACAGTTTTATATAATCAGTTTAAAGCCTGAGAAAATCCATTTTTTCTAAATGATATCGAAGCTGAGAGATGTTTTCTGAGATGGTGTTACCTTGGTCTATCCACTGCCATGTGCCAGGGGAAGAAAGTATTTTAATTTAAGGAAACAGTGGCTTTAAGGCTCAATTGTGAACAGATAAACAACATCGGATACATATTTATTATTAATATAAAACAGGTAAAATGCATGCCTTTTCTGATTCTGCAGTTGAGGTGTCTGAAATAAATACCTGTGAAGAAGGTAGAAAATGCAGGTAATGAAAAAGGAAACATGAAATAAATTGATCAGTTGTTCTGTAGAATTTATTTCTTTAAAAAAAAAAAAAAAAAAAGTATCATTAAGTCAAGATCTATCTGGACAGTAAGAAGAGACCCTGATGATACTGCATTGCAAGTTTTATGTCCTAGAGCTTCATCCTATTATAAAACAACAGAGAAATGTTTAAACTTTACAGACAGTTCATCACAGGTTGTTACTTATTACAAAGCTATGCTTAACATACACCTAGAGTTTTGTTATTGATGCCATATAATTGAAATAGGGATCACTTTGATTTCAGGCATCTGAAAGCCATAACCCTTAAGCAGTCTTTGTAACAGGGTGTAGCAACCATATTATACTAGTAGTAAAAAGGAGTTTTTTAATAGATTAGATTTTTTTTTCCTGTAGCGCTTGCTTTTATCAGCAAACCTCTAATCTGAATATATTAAAAAGTACTGATCCTACAGAGCTTCACCTTTTTTGCAGAACTACAGAATTAAATTAAAAATGCTATGTTTCTTTCTTAAACCAGAGGCAGGTGTCTTTTTTGTCTGTTTTGGGTGTTGGGGTTTTTTTTGGTTTTGTTTGTTTTGTTGGGTTGGGTTTTTTGGTGTGTTTTGTGTAGGGTTTTTTTGTTTGTTTCTTTGATTGATCGATTTTTGTTTGTTTGGGTTGGTTGATTTTGTTTTTTTTTATTTTATTCTCAGAACAGCATATGAATTCCTGTAGCAGTCAACAGACACATAGGGCAAACCTCTTACGTTACTGTTTTTTTTTCTGTCCATTTTAAATTATCTCTTCCAATCACATGAGAAATTAACTATTTTTATGAATACTACTATTTGAATATGAAAATATTGCAGAAGGGAAAGAAGTGTAGAGGAACATTCCTTTTTTGCTATATTGTTATGTGAACTAGGAACTGACACATTTCTTTTTGTTTCTAAGGTGGTAGGTAAAAGTAAGAACCTTTAATCAGTTCATGGTAGAAAATAGAGCATAATATATTCACACAGGTATATGTTTTGTTTTGGTTTTTTTAAAGGTATGCTGGAGGTGGTATGGCACAGTGACATCTTTGCAGTTAATTTTAGTGTGAGTGAGGTCAAAACTGGACTCCTCTTGTTCAAAGCTACTGTTAGTAGACTGCTACACGTGCTTTGGACACTGAATGCCTGTTCATTAGTCTCTGCAGAGCAATATGTTGCCATATAGACAATCGGCATCCATGGTGAGGTTACATCGCTGCCACCTGGTACTCTAATGAGATGGAAGGCAATTAAAAATAATTTCCACTGCAAACTCATTAAAATTCTGTAGGTTTGTTCAACTCTGGCCCCTCATAATTGCTGCAGAACATTTTAGTGTATCTGAAAAATTACAGTGAAAGTCAATGATATTTTAAATCTGGAATTGAGAGAGAGTATGAATTGCAAAGGTTCATTTCAGGGAGGCACATAATAGCTACAAAACATTATAGTATGGTATTGAGAAGGGTATCATTTCAATATTATTGAAGTGTTAAGGTTTTTATTATCTAACCAGGTTTGAAAGTCTTTTTCTGTATTGTTTTGAGGATAAAATTTTTGAATATGCATGTACATACACCCACACAAACACCACACATGTTTTTGGCCCAAATGCTTTGAAAAGTAAAGATACTAGGAAGTTTTTAAGTTTTAAGGCAACATAACAGACAATATAATGCAAATGTTAGAAGAGGGAGAAAAAGCCTGTAACTTGCTGTGCAATGGTTTCTGTAGAGTTATTCAGTAGTGGTGTCAAAATAGAATTCACAGTGTTCTGTGGCATCTGTGGGAGGCCTCTGATTCAGTGACAATGGGAAAAGAATGGTCATTCCATGTTGCACCTTGCTTCTAAGCAGCTAAGCAGTGAGTGAATCCACTTACGTGGGAGAAACTCTTCAAGATATTGCATCTCCTTTGGTAGATCAGCTTTTAGGCCCTTTTGAAAATAATGAACTGCTAAATTCACAAGGCTGTTACTGATAGGACTGTTTGAAAAGGTCATTCACTCTAGCATTTAAAGACATTACAGGGCCCCACATGCAGCAGCTATAGTCAATGCTATAACCTGTGTTAAGTTAAATTTTCTGGTCTGAAAAAGGTATCCAAGCCTAGAGTAATGGTCTTGTCATTAACAAGATCTCAGAAACACAGAAATTAATTATTTGTTTTGATTTTGTGTATCCTTGTCCTAAAAAATACAGCTAGACAGGAAGTAGAGTACAGTATACTTTATACAATATATATACCATATATTGCAGGTAGTCTGAGCCAGAAGTGAGAATCTAGATTATAGATACAAACCCTGTAATTCTTTCATAGATGCAATTTTGAAAATAGGAGTAATTTATGAAGACTTTAAAAAAAGAAACAACAGACTTCTCCCTACTGTATTATAATACAATAACATAATATAATAATGAAATCACCTTTAAGAATTAAAACATTTTGGTGCTGTACAGTAATGCGAAGTTTTGTGGTACCTTCTGCAAGGCACCTCACTCCTGAGATACCACTTTCCAGATTGCTGTTAGTGTCTGGCAGGGTAAGGAACATTTGTGTAAGGAAGGCAAAGAACCAAGATCAGAGATATTGGAGGGGCAGGGAATGGGAGTTCTGACAATATTAAAGAGGCAGATGTCTGGCCTCCAGGTTGAACTTCACTGCAGTCTAGGTGCACACATCTTACATCCCCTTACACAAGATGTCGAACTTCTGGCCTTTGGTTTTTTAAAGATGAAATGCAGATCCAGTAATAACCCATTGGAATCTGAGATAAGCTGAAAATGCTGCAGGTACTGTTCACATAGTTCATCCTCTATTCTAGTAGAGTTACACTAACGCAAGGGTGCTCATGGTATGATCATAAATGAGGCAGTTACGACTGGGCTGTATACAGGATTCTGTACAAGAAATTTCATTTTTAATGAAATTCAGTCTACCTACATATTTTTATTTCACTTTATATAAGAATAGATGTACAGCTACATAGCTTTGTGAAGAAATACTGTATCTTAAACCAGAAGTGTAATAGGCAAATATTCAGGATCATAAATGTTTAGATATTAATTCTTCATAGTCTTAGACATAATTTTCTTTTCCATCTGTTTTCTCTTACAAAATAAATGAAGTCAAAGCATTTGCCAGGACATTGATAATTTTTTATAAATGCTATAAGCTAATTTCTTTCCTATTTAAGACTCATTTATTAATTATAGCTCTACATTTCTGCTTTTCTTAGAAAAGCATGTTATTGGAGGCAAGTCATCATACTGCAAAAGTGTGCTGTCATTTGTCATTACAGAAAACAATAGTTACATTTTATTGGTGACAGATGACGAAGCACTGCAACAGGGTGCCCAGAGAGGTTGTGGAGTTTCCTTCTCTCTAGATATTCAAAACCCTTCTGGATACAATCCTGTGCAACGTGCTCTAGGGAAACCTGCTTTGGTGGAGGGGTTGGATTAGATGATCTCTAAGAGGTCCCTTCCAGCTCTGATGATTATGGGTTTCTGTGATTATCAACTACACCCTTTGCTGTTGGTTTATAGGCATCAGTTACATAATCATATGCTATGTTGTGGCAGCCAGGAAGACAATACTACATCAGCAGGAGAATGAAAATGGTCTTCAGCAATATGTGCAATCCAGTGAGTGAAATACTACTTTCTGTGGGCCTTTTGTCTTTATATTCAAAATGTTGCAGCATGATAACAGTAGTTGAACACAGTTTCAGAGATCTAATGAATTAGATTTTTCCTTGGCTCTGTTGAAGATATTACATTCAGCAGTTTCAGCAATGGCAAGCCCATCTCATTAAATTAAGTGCCTTAGCCACCACTGCCAACAACACTTCATAAGGCTTATGCACTGAAGGTTTGCAAAATTGCTAATCTGGCACATGTCCCAATGAGATGATTGTACGTGTTTTAGAGAACTACTGTCAGATGCAATAAATACTTGAGAGTCACCAAAGGTAGGCAGTAGGTTTCTGCATTGTGATGAGGGAGAATGAGAAATACAGTTTTCTAAATTTGTATGTAGAATACATACATCTAGCCAAGTGAATTGTTCAATTAATATAAGGCCACATTTCATGGTTTTTGTTCATCTTAATATACAGTCATATTGGCTTAAATGGTGTTTCTCTTGCATCAAAGTGCTCTTCCCTGTTACTATAAAGGAAAGGAATCCATCTTTATATTATCTCCAGTATAAATATATATGGAAAAGTAGACCCACATCTATTTCACAACTACTCCCATGATTTCAATCAGATGAGCTGTAAGGCAGGGCATTGTTCAGCTGCAATGTATGCAGTGTGGTTCCTCAGAGGCTCTGAGGGGACTGCAGGGTGGCCTCTCTGCAGAGGGGCTGGGGCTGCCTCATGCCAGACACAGCTGGTCACAGATGGATCCACCCGACCCACTGCAGGACATGACCAAGCTCCACAGCCTTGATGGCGGTGCCTTGGGGAAAGCTGGGGTAAGGGAAGGAAAAACACTGCCCAGGTGGTCAGGGAAAAAGTGTGAGAAGTAGCCCCGCAAGCACTGATGTAAGGGAAGGAGGAGGAGATGATACAGGTGCCAGAGCTGGGATTTCCCTACAGCCCCTGAAGAAGACCATGGTACAACAGGTGTTTTCCTGCAGCCCATGCAGGACCATGGTTGAGCAAATATCCACACAGCAGCCTGTGGACTTTCACTGGAGTATGTTGCAGCCTGTGGAGGACCCCATGCAGGCTACTGGCAGAGGTGCATCCCACTGAGAGTAGTCCATGCAGGAGTAAGTTTTCTGTCATGACCTGTGGCCTATGGGGGACCCAAGCTGAAGAAGTCTGTTCCTGAAGGACTGCAGCCTGTGGAAGGGTCACACGCTGGAGTGGTTTGTGAAGAACTACAGATCATGAGAAGGACACACACTGGAAAAGTTTGTGGAGGACTGTCTCCTGTGGGAGGGACCCCATGCTGGAGCAGGGGAAGAGTGTGAGGAGGAATGGCAGAGACAAAATCCTATGAACTGACCTCAACCTCCATTACCCATCCCTCTGTGCCACTCAGGGGAAAAAGGTAGAAGAGTTATGAGTGAAGATGAGCCTGTGAAGAGGGAGGAGTGACGGGAAGGTATTTTTAGTTCTGTTTTTATTTCTCATTATCCTACTCTGTTACTAAATGGCAGCATTTAGTTACTTGTTAGCCCCCACACAATGACTGCTCTGTGCAGCTGGTTCCAGAAGCTTCCAGGGCCTCTTGTCAGCTGCCTCCAGATTGTCTGGAGGGTGATTGTGAGCTGCCTTTTGACTGGTGTGTTTGGGATAATTTGTGGGGCTTCCCCCACCCACTTGAGGGCCTCCTGCAGAGGCCCAGGGCCACCGTGGCCTGGGGAAGGGAGCAGGGTGGGGATCTGTGCCAGAGAGCCCTGGCAGTGCCTGGGGGGGGGGGTCTTCTGGGGAAGAAGGGACCTCAAAGCTCTGATTCCCTCTGCACAGGACTCCTGAGAGAGTGTGATGCTGTGGCAACCTGCCACAAGGCTCTGTTCTCAGGGAAGCTGAGACTCCCCCAAATGCAATCCAGCTGAAGGATGTGGTTGTGCCATATCCTGTGTACACCGTATCCTTTAAGTACTCATTTAATCTCCCTTTTGGCTGTTCATGATGCTGTTAGTGCTGACTAGAGTATCATGATCAGGTGCAAATACTCTATGTTGGTTGTTAAGATCCAATAATTTTCACTAATGCAAAAATGATGATTAAATAATGATTATAATAAAGAACAAAATGTATAATGAATTAAATTGCAATTAATGACATTATAATTTGCTTAATGTTAAAAGAATTAATTAAATAATCCTAAATTATATCAA
>JANIJG010009527.1:0-44849 GCA_024611175.1 Megaceryle torquata | reverse complement strand
GGTTGGTTTTGTGTTTTTTGGTGTTTTTTGTGCTTTTTTTGTTGTTTTTTTGTGTTGGTGTTGTTTTGCGTGTTAGTGTGGGGAGGAGTTGGGGGGGGGGGGGTGGTTGGAAGTTCAGTTGTGGTTCTTTCAGTCCCTTGGAAGGACAACTGGAGAGTGCCACCCGGAGGTGGGGGAGAAGGCAGATGTGTTCACTGGAACTCAGTGTGGCCTGTTTGCTGCAAGACAGACAGATCTTGGTACCTTGAGTACTGATGTTGGCAGCTAGAGTTGGACTCTAGCTGCCTTTCTGTAGTACATGCATTGCAGCACAGGGCTCCCCTCTGTCACTGTAAAAACTCTGTTATCCCTATGGGGACTCTGTTTTAGGGTAGCTGTAAGCTAAAGATCTGCCTATGAAAATCTTGTGGTTATTTGATGATTTTCCCATTAGTTTAAGAAAATTGTCAGAAAGGGTAGGCTAGGGTCATGACTAATAGATTGTGGTTACTGGTGTGGGCATCTAGTGATATCTCCAACAACACTATGGAGGACAGGTTGCACGAAGCTCCATGAACTAAGTACTTCTAACTTTAAATTAGATGGCAGCCACAGACCTTTATTTCTTTTACAATAATGATTAATGAAGACTTAGGAATAGATAATGCTTCTTGCATATCTTAAAAGTCTTTTTCCCTAATAGTTTATTATGAACCATCTGGTCTCATTAATATTTTATCAAAAACCATCTGGCTGCTGTATTTTTCAAGCTATTCAGTAGTAGGACTTCCTCATAAATTAGCCAAAAAGGAATCACTGTCAAACTATTGTGGAGGAAGCCCAAACATTTATGTAGGTCCTGTATAAACAGTTATTTTAAAAGCATATTATTCTTCATTAAACTACAAAAGTCTAAAAAATGTATCATTAATAAAATCTGAAATGAAGCTTATTGTCTATGCTTATTTTTTCTTCTTTTTTTACATCTTCAGTTCTGGGCCAGTTGGAACAGAACTTACAGTTTATTATTTGACTTTGTATTAAATCAACAAATATTATTTTACTCCATAAGACCTTTCGAACAGAGCATACCTGTCACTGAGCCTCCAAAAAAATTAGGCCCTCCTTTTATCTCTACACACATACACCTTTCAGACTGCAAGCACTCTGGCAGCGTGCTTTAAAATGTAAGTGTACAGCACATGGCACTGTTTAAAGTATAGTTGTACAGTGCCTAGTAGTATGGTTGTACTAGTTACAACTGATTGTAGGTGGTTATATAATATGCATTGATTTTATAAATTGTACTTCCACTCATAATTGTTCTACTGTTACATTTCCAGATCAATGAAAAATGTGATCCTAAAATTAGTGTTCATATTGATTTTGTTGTTTATAGAAAACCTTAAAGTTACAGCAAATAAAAGAACTAAGGAAAGCATTCTAAAGAATACATAGAAAGTTTAGAACAAAACTGGCACAACAAGAGAAGTTAAATGATCCATGGGGAAGAGCCTGTGACTGAAGCTGCCCATAGAGAGGAAAGCTAACTGTGAGGAACAGTTTTCTTTGATCAGCTCCCCAGGTTTATTCTGGTTCACAGAATTCCTCTTGTATGCACCAGCTCCATCAACCACACTCACTATCCAACTGCAAGAGTAAATGATTGGGGCAGATTTTCCAAAGAATTTGCAGTATGCAATTGCAGTTCCTCACGAGGCAGCTGACCAGATGGTGTTTGTGTTACACTGACACAGAACTGGAGCATGGCCGTGGTCAAACTTTGCAAAATGTTCAGAAATTAGTATTTCATTGAATAACATCATCTGCCTGTTTTCATCTACTACCCCTCCCCCCCCCCAGATTTGTAGCAATAGATTTATTATGATTTAAACTTTTTGTGTGTGTGTGTTTATTTTATTTCCCAGTTATTTTGCAAGTCCTTAATTCCTACTCTCGCTATCTGGTAATTGTCAGCTCAATCTCTCTTTCAGAGCTGAACTGGAATTCCTGTTACAATCTGAAGGGGATTACTCCAGAACAAAATAAATACATTTTTTAAGTGCCCACAAAGACAGAAATTGAGAATTTTAAGATCTTTGAAGGGGGTCATGGACCATAAAAGTAGCAGATAATGAGGATCGGCTCATAAATGACACAGTTCCAGAGGGTGCTGAGAAGCTGTGAGGCTGCATTGCTACTACAGGGTAAGAGTCAGGGCTCCTACAGCTTCCCAGGGTCCCTGTAGCAAGAACTGCCTGGGGCTGTCTGTACCTTCTGCTGTGGAAATGCACGCTACAAGGAAGGAGAAAAGGAAAAATCCCACTCCATTTCACAGAGGGCTGATAGTTCAGCCCCACCAGGTATGAAAGCTAAGGCTCCATGTTTCTTCTGAAAGTCATTCAGCTTGTGAGGACTGCCTCCCTGTTCAGCACACAAAGGGCTTTCTTTTCAATGTCTTACAGACACTGAGGTAAGAACATATGTGGGTTTTCCCCACTAAAGGGAAGCAGGATGAAAAGAACAGTTCTTTCTGAAACAAGGAGCAATGAAACCACAGCTGAAAGCTGTGGTTTGATAATTGCATGGGAATTCCTTTTATATTATGCAACAGTGTTGCCCAAAAAGATAGCAAGGTATCAAGATTGGTAGGTGTAAAAGACTGCAGCTGTCCTCCTGAACAGAGGGGGACACCAGTGGCTTCCTGCAAATCTGTACTGGTGGTTGCTAGGACTAGAGTCACACAACTCCAGGTTACTGATGCCGATTGTTATATTGCAGGTACACATAAAGACCAAGTCTTCACTAAGCTGGAAAAAACCTCATGTATTAAATAAAGTGGTGCCTGTTCCCTGACCATTAGAGATGTATTTTAATTGCTCTATTACAGGACTGAAACTGGTGTCCTTGCTCCTTGTACTGCCCTTGTTTGTCTGAATGATGTGTTGGTTTGGGTAAGTAGCATCTGTAACAAGTGATACAAGTAATCTTGGGCTAATGGTTTCCTTATTGCCAGTACTACCCTATTTGCAACTGGGAGACAGGAATGCACTTCCTCCTATATAACTAGTCCCAGTCAGCTTGAGCTGAGGTTGAGTTGGTTCTTCCACAGTTACTGTCCAGCCTCACCACTGCCAACAGAGCACAGTGTGAGCAATGCCATTTGTAAGAGAAGGAAATCCAGCTGTGTCACGAGAGGAAGTGAAAGGAAACAATGAGCAACTGGTACTGGGAAAGCATAAACTGCAGTCATTCTTTTGGCTTGGACCTTGTGACTGCACACTTCAATAATGAGAATCTTATTTCAACAGTGTATACTCTTTCCCCTCATTCCTTTCTCCCATTATTTCAAACGAACAATTTCTGTTGGTATCAAGACCAAAGCATTTGTATGAGCATCAGCTTTAGGAAGCTTTGCAGCTAAATAAAATACAGTGGAGCTTCTACTATGACCTTTCTTGTGGTGTGTAACATCCAGATCTCTTTTCCAGTTTCCAATATTCACAAAAGGTGAAAATATGATATCCTTGAGTTACCTTCTCTCTAGCAACTGACTGAAGTTTTACTATCTCTCTACAAAATGAAAGGGAACAGGTTAAGGATGGTAACTACAGAACTCAGAAAAAGTCAAGCTTCTTCTAACTGATCTACTTGCAATGCTCTTTCTCAGGCAAAATCCTCAGTAGAAGTTTTTCACATGAAAGGACTTAATTTGGTGCACTGTTATTGAAATTCATAAGAAAATTGATTTTCCCATCCAAAAAAAACTATACAGCTCTACTTGCTTTCACAAGATTTGTTCCACTGACTGAAGGGCAAGTAACAAACAACGAATACAAGTAGGATGATCTCTTGACTTCAGTCTGTCAATGGCTGAAATGATAACAAACCTAAGAGTAAACAAAACAGTAAATCTCTCTGTTATTAGACAGGTTCTCATCTTTGACAAATCTACGTGATCTTCCTTGCTCCATGCAGCAATCTAGGCATTTCCAGACATAGCCTCATAAAACCTAAAAAGATTTTTCAAGGCACGTACTGCAGTAATTCAAGCAGATATACTGCAGCTTTTATCATGGCTTTTTTTTTTTTCCCCTTCAATACAAGTTAAAAAGAAATTTTTAATTTAGGAAAGATTTTTTTAAAAAAATTAATAAACAATGTTAACTAAGCAAAAAAAAAATTCAAATTCCAACAGCTGGTCTTAGTAAAATAGCAAGTGCAGCATCATCTCAAAAAATCCTCAATGAGAAATAGTGTCCCAACATTTAGAGAAAGCAAATAATTCCTGAAGTCTATGAAATTACAGTCAAATATCAACTGGTGTTCATACCCAACATCTTGTCTTCCAGGAATTTATTATTGCTTCAAGAGCCTGTAAAAACTTACATCAATGAACCCACAGAGTCCAATTCTCAGTTAACTTAAGCCTCAGCTTTGTAGAGCAATGTTGATTTATCTCAAATGAGGGTTTACACATACCAATTTCAAATATTTCCCTTGGTACAGAGTAAGCAGAGATACAAATTCATAAGCATACAGCAGAATTTGATATCTGACCAGCTTTTAACCCCACTTAAAAGCTTGGAGTAACCCTGCAAATTCTAGAGGGGGTCTGAGTTAAAAATCAACAATTTGAGCATGGAAAGTCATGTTTGTAAGATGAAAGAAATGTAACAGAGGCATAAAAACCAAAAAACCAAAACAAAACACCAAGTAGCCAAGATGCATCTGTTAATATGCAGAGCAAGCTTTGCTCAGCTATTAGTGTTTTTCCTCACACTGTGGTAGTTTGAATAGTTTTGCAGTAAGCAAAATGATTTTTAATAGAGATTACTGTAAATTAACAGATAACTGAACTTAAAAACAAATTGGATTCAAGCTCTATAGGAGCCAAGTTTACCTTACACTTGTGTAGGGGAGAACAGCCTCTTTTGTCTGGGTAGCACTGGCCACACTGTGGGTACTTGGCATGTTATTAGTTCCAGTGGCAATCATGAGCTATTCACTCCATATCCATTTGTCTGTAAGAGAAGTTCCTACTGCCCTAAATGTTCATGGTTAGGCACCAGTAATAAGCATCCCATGCCATCTTCCTCTCCCTTCTTCTGTAAACTGCGGTTTTCCCAGCAACTCAAACTAAATGTTATTCCAAGTGCCAATTAAAGCATATTAGATCTTTATGAAATTAATCAGCAATAAGTGATTCCCACTGACATGATGAGCAAGTTCCAAAGTTTATAACACAATACAGAACCAAAATGGCTGGATTTCAGAAGGAGGTGATTCTTGCCTACTATAAAAGCTGTTTTTCTTTCAGCCTCTGTCATTATTCTGCTATGTACAACAGCTGAGGATATTTTGCATGGTAAACAGATTAATTGATCCAATTTTCTCAGCTCTTCCTGGAAGCCCCATGCTCCCTCCCTCCAAATCTTTGTACTCACTGAGCCAAGGAAGCACTGCACAACTGCAGTCAGGAATGACAAGTTGGTCAGGAATTGCACTCACACTCACATTTTTCAAGATCCTAACCCTTCCTTATTGCATCTTGCGCACATATGGCGAGACTGTGAGACATAGCTGAGATCTAATTGGCAGAGCTGTCCTGAATCACCATCACTCCTGAAGAAAAGACCACTTTGATACCATTTCTTTCCAGTTGCTTCATGTTATCCAGTAAACACTGTTTTCTTGGTTTTAAAAGCTATTTTCTGGAGAACATGTGGCTTGTGGTCTCCACACTGCAGCTATATGCTGCACATTTGTCTACTGAAAAATGCTTTTAAAGAATCAACTTGCAGCTGTAACTGTATTCCACGAGTGTATCCCTTTCCCTGCTCCAGTATCTGGCATAACAGCCATACAACATGCTGTACTGTGTGTGCAAGTAACTGGTAAACAACTGGAACATTGCACAACCACCAGACAGATTGTAAGAGTGATGAAAAAGGCTTCTAGCAGATGGAAGCTCTTTCGTACTTGCCATTTTGGCAAGTGTAAAAAGCACAGATCACTACAGCAGCTAGACTTATTTCAGATGTCGCTAACAACCTTTGACAAAGATCCTTACAACCCCCGGGAAAAAGGCAGGGTGCTCTGTGACCTTTTGCAAGTATGATTTATTAACATCCAACTAAACTGATTACAGAGACAAAAATAATAAATCAAATTGTGCATCAAGGTGCTCCAATGTTATAACAAAGTTTTGGAGCAAGCGAAGCAGAGAACAGGAATGATCCTGACTACAGACAGTTTTCTTAAAAAAATGAAAGTCCGTGATTAATTCTAACACATAACATACCTTTCTTCATTCTGATATCACTAATGCCCTATCAAAACAAACACCACACTCAGCATTTAGCAGCACTGTGTATGTAATACCTCATACATGTGGAATATTTTTCCAATACTGGAACTAGTGAAATACTGTTTATATAAATATAAGACTGCCTGATTCTCAAGGATGCCAACTATCTCAAAGGTGCAGAGCTGAAGGAGCTCATCACCTCTTGCTGATCAACCTCCCAACCATTCTCATAAGCTTTGATACAGTTTTGTTTTATACAACACCAAATCCACAATTTATATAAAAAATGAACCGCTGAAAAGAATTTAACATGTCAACTATTTACGTGGAAAAAATTCTCTTATTGCTTTCAAAAGCTGCAGCAAGAACGTTATCTAAGAACTGAGTAGTACAATAATACATTTGGTGATAAGTTACAGCATTTACTAAGTTTCAACAGATAAGCCAGATAATATGTGCAGATTCTTATGAAACCACAGCTGCTGGAGTTGCATCCACCAGTAGCTAGAAAATAGAAATGATGAGTTAGTGAATACTGTGAATTTTATTTATAGTAGGCAAAATCCATGAAATGAAAACACAGCCAAAAAAACCCTTTCATTGTAACTTCATTCCTTTGAATAGCACCATCTGACTCTAGCCCTTGCAAGTCGTATTCAGTTACAGGGAGAAGTTGGATTTAATCTTTCTTTCTATTATACATGCAGTGTGGGCCAAGTTTTGCATGCCTCTTCAGCTTGACTGCTCTGTATGAGTTGCACACAAAATAAAGCCATATTGAACAAAATAAGATATTCTGAAAATTTCCTGCTCTGCAAAGCTGGTCATCTAGAGACATGACAAGAGATTTGCACAAAAGCAGGTGCAAGGACATTTATTAGGAATATGCTGAGCAGATGTAGGTGCACGTTCCTGTAGCATGCTACCCTTACCAGGCTGTGGTCTGACTCTATAGTGCAAGTGGGAAGAAAGTCCTGTTTGCTGTCAAGGAAAAAAGCAGAAATAGGCCACCAATATTTATGGGGAAAATTTTTAACTGAGTTTTTAGACATGAATTGTCATTTAAAAGCTTGTTAGAATGCTGTTTTCATATTCTTCAGGTTTGTTTTTGGTTTAAGAGAAAATGGGACACTTTTAGATATGAGGTGCTACCTAGAAAACCTATACAGGACTGTAAACAGCTGAGGCAAGGTGGGGGGCACAGGAAAGGGTGAGCTTTTTGTTAGGTTGTTTGGGAATTTTTTTTTTTAAACCATCACAGGACCTTTGTGCAGCCCCAAAGCTGTCCCTGGTTGTACATTCTGGTCCCATGAATTTGTGTTCCTTTCTATACAGTGATCAGGCTTCAACAGTAAACTCCCAAATGACAAGGTGACCATATCTGCAACCACCACCTCCTTCAGGAGCCAGCTTTTAAAAGAAAACAGCAATCTTCAGGACCTTCAAGTACTTATCTCTAGGATGTTTGTTTCTCAAAATTTTTCCAGTTTTAGGTCTTCCTTCTATGCATCTAATTCTCCAAACTCTATATAAGAACCTAAGTACTCTGCCGGATATGTATTTAAAAAAGCATCTAAAACAATTAGATTAGTGCTGGCAAGCTAAAACAAAGCAGATCTGAGAGAGCAAAAATTAAGAATGGAATGCAATGATTAATGGCACACTCCAGCTCCACTCAGTCTAAAGGGCACTTTATCAAGAGTAGTCTCCTAAACAAGTTATGCTGCTTCATAATCCCAAACTTACACCAAAATCAGAAACTGTCAAGCGTGCAAATCTGGAAGTAGAGCTGTGGATTTCTGTTTTTATGAACACTATTTCCGTGGAGGTTTTTACTTCTTTGTCATGTAATTTGAACACTGAGCTAGTGTTTTAACACTCAAAGGCCTGAGCTGCTCTATCATCTTGACCTAAGTTTATAGTGAGTTTTTTTACTTTGTGAAGGGATACGCAGAAAGGCAGTGCTAGATGACTGCTTCTCAAACAGCCCTCCAAAATCATATTAAGTAATTAAATAAAAGAGCTATAACAGCAGGCAATGGTCATCAGGAAATTTTAAGACTGATCCAT
This sequence comes from Megaceryle torquata, assembly GCA_024611175.1. Classification (NCBI taxonomy): domain Eukaryota; kingdom Metazoa; phylum Chordata; class Aves; order Coraciiformes; family Cerylidae; genus Megaceryle; species Megaceryle torquata. The sequence continues at coordinate 36,490 of JANIJG010009527.1, read as the reverse complement.
TGAGCTAAACAGCTTGGAGATCATTGCTGTGTATGAAAGGAAGCAGTAAGTTGCCTGATACATTCTTTTCATCATTCAGGGTAGAAATGGGGGGAAAAAAAAAAGTCCCTTGGTTTCAGTTATTAGAAACAACACCTGTCTTAGTTAAACTGCAGAAAGCTAATGGAATTTTTGCACCCATTAAACACATTCGAAGTTTTGGGGAGGAAAATTACCAAAACTTCATATTTTACCAAGAATAATGGTATGGAGTATGTAAAGGTTTGTGAATGATGAATATATCTTTATGCAGAAATACACAGAAGTAACATCAAGACCATTTCTTCCACTTCTTAATATACAGTTGACAGAAGTTTAACAACTAAGCCCAATTTTTTTGTACAACAGTAAGCAGTTGGAAACATGGGGTCAGAGGATCACTCACAACTGTTCACATTGTTTGCAGATGCATATCAGAGATTTACAAAAGGAGCAATGATTTTGCTTCATGTATTTAAGGAATGCCCTGGATTATTCTCAAGACATTTTTCTGGAAATGGTAGTAAAAATCTGATGTTTACCTTCTTGATATGGGAATTTTGCTGAAGAAAATTTTATATAAGGCACTACTCAGCCCAATGCCTGTCATTAATCAAATGTATTTTAGACATTTTAGACTGTGAGATACAAGGCAACACTGCCCGTCTGATTTGTCATATATCATGACTCCAACACCCAATATGAGATCAGTTTCATTTAGCACCTCCTGATTTTAACACATTACAGTACTTTAACTTTGCCTTTTGGCCTCTAAACCTTTAATTTCAGGTGCTATCAACTATTAGCTCATATGACAAAGTATGGGGAAATCCCATCCATACACAGAAAATACAAACCCAACAACCAGATCAGACAGTAATCACAGTAGCTGCCAAATATGACAATGAACAACTTAAATGCATCCTTCACAAATTTTGCTCCCTTTCTTAAAAATTGGGGTTTTTTTTATTTTCCTCTATTTTTTTTTCTTTTTTTTTGTTAAATGAATGGGGTTTTTTTTAGTATAAATGCTAATTACCAACAGCACAGATAATTACAAATATCAACTCATTTCTATGCCAAGTTTTGACAGTTAATACAAGAATAAAACAAAGGAAGGGAACAAACCATGAAGAGATCTTCACTTTCCTTGAAAAGCCAAACAGTCCCCAAGGTTAAGATTTCCTTTGGAATCAAAGCCCAGATTTTGTCTTTACACTGATGTGAACCTTGACTTGTAAGCTGCTGGCGTGTCAGTCAACTCTTTAAAAGATGTATTAAATAGAAGGAATTATGCTAACTTCTTTGGTAATAAATGACAGAAATAATAGTGAGGCAGAGTGCTTAAGCAAAGCAAAAAATGGTAGAAAAGCATTCATCTGCCTCTAAGACAACGGGGCTTCAAGTTAACAGAAAACAAAATTCAAATATACATCTAATCTGACATCACAGATTTGATTTAAAATTGAAGCATTCATAGTATTTCCTTCATGTTACATATAATACATGGATCCATTTTTAATAGGTTTTCTTCAGAACAAAGCAGTACACAGTAAGTACAAACTTTTCTAAGCTACTAGGAGTCTCCCTTATCCATGCCATGTCTAATTTTTCCAGTCATAACCCAGTTTAACATGCCAACAACATTTGGTTTCTTTTGTGTCACTGAAGTGACGCATAAGAAAAAGAAAAGGTGGTGGTAACAGGATATTGATCTATAACTTGGAAACTGCATTATTGCCAGAGAGTCACAGACACATAGAACAAACCTGAAGAATCATGAGTCAGGACTGAATTACAGATAGGTAGGAATGCAAATTATTCTGTTTATGACCGTGGCATTGTGATTTGATGGAAAACCAAAAAAATACTGCCCATCTCGATAATCTGCATTCAAAAGTGCAACTTCTGCTACATTTATTTCCTGTTAAATTTCTGACCTATGATTCAGTAGTTTCACAGATCTAGCTGTACGTACAAAGTTACAGGAAAGGGATGCAATTGATTTAGTGCAAGACACTTGAAGATTTATCTGAACATAAACAAACAGAGGAAGATCAAAGACTCCATACACTTGTCCATAAGGCAGACGGTCGTATTTTAAATATAAGATCTTAAATATGCTCTTTATTTCTTAAGAGGTAGAAAATATCAAAATACCAAGAAAAAATTTCTAGCTTAAAATAATCAGTTTGTTTACTTTTTAGAAAGTCTTACTGTTGCAATTTTTAGGTTAATAAAAACAAATGATGCTATGGAAGCACAGGATTTCGTGCTCTGTATAGATCTATCTTACTGGAAAAAGAGAGCGCTTCTTCATCTAGGCAGTGCTCAAGCAGTATATACAAAGGATCTCCTCCTCCTGCCCAGTTGGGGGCTATAAATATGAAGTGGAAATTTTTCCCAGTGGAAAATTTTGGTGATTCCTGAATTTCTACCACTACATTTAGCCAGGTACAGTTTCTGTATAAGGCAGTAGAACCACTAATATAAGCTCAGCACTACCTCTTCCATAATGCTAAGGAAAAAAGCTAATAAAAACAAAGGCTTGTTTAAATCTTTTCTACAGGCAGCAAAAATCATACTCAGATTCCAGCACCAGCTGATAATCTGTTTTAGCAATTTATACCAGCCTAGAGACAGCTGAACTACTCATTGAACTGTGGAAGCCTACTTACAGTTTGAGTTACTAAGGCTTGCACTCGATTTGTCAGCACAGCTACGAGATGCTGCTGCTGCTGTCTCCAATGCAATTCAATAAGGCATAAGTTAATGGAGAACTGACACTATTACACACTGGAAAAGTAGTGTAAAACCTCCTCTTTTCCCTCCTGCTGTTAACATTCAGTACCATTTATTAAATATTTTATAAAAAGAAGTCAGGGTATTTATACATTCAATCACTGCAACAGTCAGAGTAAAGGAAATTAAATTACCAGGTTCTAAATCAAGCACAGTTCTGGAGATATGCACACATGAACACACACACACCACACAGATATGTGGAGGGTGTGTGTGTTTATATATATAGGGGTATATATGGAGATATATTTTATATATACCACTTTTAAATTAGATCCAAGAATATAGCACAGAATATCTTCACTTAGCTCCTCTTTTACCAGAGGATAGGATTGTCCAGTTTGGAAAAACCAGGTTCTTTTCTCAGGTCCATATAGGTTCCATTGCTCACCCAGGAGTCATCATTGGATTTCCTATCAAAGATTAAACAAAGGCTTTAAATGTAAAGCTTCTATTTTCAGTACATTTGCTGTGTAACGCAATGTAACACTATGCAGACACCTAATCCAGCCCACAAGCCAGGTGCTGTGCAACTCAGTATAGCCTTCAAACAAGGCAATATAGTTGAGTCACACTAGCATGCCTGCACTGATCCTTGGAGATGCACCTCAGTAGCCTAGTGCTCACCTGAGATCAACACTGATTTTAGTCACGTGCCAGTGCTTAGCACTTAAAACTACAGTCCAGATTCATTTCATGGTCTCAAAGGCAGCCTTGAGTGCAAACCATCCTTTTACCCCATCAAAGATGTCTCACCACAGTTATTGCATAAAGAAAGCCTACAGTGTTCAGTCAAAAGGCAAGACTCATTGCACTAGATACCATACCCAGAAGAAATCAATCTGCTTTTAATCCAGCATGCAACATTTTCGGCACAATATCTAATTATTCTTTTAGGTAAATCAAGGCTTGTGACTTGAAGACAGAAATCAGGATTGAAAAGCCAAATGCCTAATTCATATTTAATCTAACACTGCATAACACTTTTGCTGTACAGTAGTAATATTATTTTATTCTATTTAAATCTACAGCACAAATCTCAATCTACAAATCTTCATTGTGAGGATTCAAATCCTCATCTTTATTCATAATTCTCATTGTGAATATACAACTACCAAGTACTAATCTTTGCCTCTATCTTGCTGGAAGCAACATTAGCTTCTCTTTAAGTGTGATTGACATGTGATGAGTTAGCTCACCAGCCTGTCAGACATGCAGTGGTCTGACCCATTTCCTTTTTGTACATATTTGCACCTATTTTAAACATTTCTCCGTTCTTCAGAAGTACAGTACCTATCTATCATGGAAAAAAAAAATCTCAGATCTATTAACTGTGATACATAGGGCCATACAATGTTCACCATGGCTCCAACTCTTTCATTGCAAAGAGCAGAGAAGCTGGGAGGGCAGAAGGCCATGTCCTCACTAGCACTCATTTTTATCTTTTGATGGCTGAAGTCTCCTGTTAATTGATTTACAACAGGAGAAATAAATTGCCCTCTGAATGATAATTCTCTCCCCGTGAAATAGGGGAAACGTGTTCAGAAACAACTCTGGAAATGAAAGGATCTAACTCTGCATGCTTCTGAGCCAGGCAATCTCACTGAATTCAGCAGAAGTTCAGCAGAAGTAGTTAAGCTAAACACAGCTACTTCACCTTGCCTGAAAGAATTAAAAATGCAAAATTCAAATCACGTAAATTCAACTGTAGACTAAGTATCAATCATCATCAAGGCCAAAATTTTAGAAGTTTGGGGATGCGCTAACAAAAAACCAATACATAATTCTGAGTTTTAACTGAGTCTGGAGTGTTCTATATTGCCAAATTGCAAAAATCAAGAATACAGAATAAACCTAGAAAAAAATGGAGCCTGATCTGTAGCAGTTTAGAAGTAGATCTATAATAAGAATTTCAGTAAGTTATATGTTGTTTATTATATAGTACCTGAAAAATCTAGGCTGATGCTCTAGATTGTTTTCTTCCAGGACTTTTCGTCGTTCTCTCTGTAGCTGCTCAATTCTCTGCTTTTGCATTTCAGCTCCTTCAATATTGCCTTCTTCTAGAAACCTGTAGCACCAATAGCGGTAAGAAACACAACTGGTTTTCCAGTCCCCAGTCCTTGCCAGGTCCTCTAGAGCACAGAATCTAATCTTTAGAGTGGGCAGATCACAGTGTTTAAAAGGTAAACATCTACATCTGCAGACAACTGCACTATCAAAGTGCACTTAAGGAAAAGTAACACTTATAACGAGCTCAGAGTCATCATTAGATTGTATTATTTTACTTGGAAGTTAGCAACAGGAGAAATTCCATGGCAGAAAGAAATTTCAAGTGTCTCAGTTTTTAGCTGTTCAAACACAGTACGTTCAACATCAAGTACCTGAAGTATTGAAGTATTAACATCTTTGGAAAGGCAGTTATCTAGAAGCAGCCAGAAACCAATTTTAGGAAACACTAGCCCATAATAACTAGGTTATCCCTTGGTAAGTGATTAAAACATCTGTTTCAGATACACATTAATGTAGAAACAGAAACACACTGCAGGTATCTACACAAAACAGTCTGAGCTTGAAGTAAAGTTTACAGAAGATTAAGTAGTATTTGAGGAAAATATGTAAGAGTTAAAGCTTCTTACCTTTGGTCTGGCCTAAAACGTGTATCAGTGGATGGAAGTAAAGACCTAGTTTGCAGGTCCAGTTCATTTAACTCCAGTGCAAATTGAGTAAATCCATACCACTGTTCATAATCCTTAGGCATCGGATCTACATAAGAAAAAAGTAATTTCAGAATTCCAGTTAAATACTATCACCTTTAGAAGGACAATTCCAAGCTCCCCTCAGTCACTTGTTCATCTCTGAACCATGGTCTCAGTTCTGGGGGAGCAATTTTTTACTAATGTAACAAAAGACAACCAACATCCCCCGTGATAAATACCCTGTAACCAAACAGATTTCTATTCTCTCAGTTGAATCCAAGGACAACTGTGATGAAGGCCATGCAATTATTGTGGTCCTTTTTCAAACTCCAGGAGACAAAACCCCACAAATTTCAGAGAAGTTCAGATATGGCTGTCACTAGAGAACTGAGCTTTGTGAGCTATCCTCCAATGTTTAATACATGAAATACACAACACTTCTCTACACAAAAAAGGGGTGGGGGCTGTCATTTCTTCTCCCCATCTCCCCCCCCCCCTTTTTTAGAGTCCTCAATATTCACTTTGTGCCCAAATATGAAAATGGGGGAGAATGAAGAAAATGCAGGAAGACATGGGATTAAGTTCCCCATGTTATTTAGCTTACAGTAAAGTCTCATCAAAATTATAAATGCTTGACAAAAGTGTAATATTCCACATAGAAATAACAAGATGTTGCAGCCTAATAAACAGATAAAAATAGTAAGCTTATTCTCAAGCAGATCTTAAGTTCTGTACAGAAGCCATTCTGATCACTAACTTGCTCTCCATATGCAGTTTGAAGATGAAGATGTCCCACAGTATAAACTTTCATGCCACTTCCCAAAGAGTCGATGCACAACTTTCCCACTTTTATCCATGACACTGCCTTCAATTTCATGTGCATTTGGATTCCAATACTTGGCCTAAAATTAAAAGGAACAAGGAGAAAAAGGGTGCTTAAGAGATGAAGTGCGGGTGATTTTGCCATGTCAGTAGCACTATGCTGCAGAGAGGTTTTCTGAAATGAAATCTGCTCATTTAGGTGTGCATTACAATATTAAATGCAAACAGCTGCTGTTAGTACTAATTAACTTATCAAAATATTAACATTGAGGGGGTTTTTGTTTTGGTTTTTTGTTTGTTTGCTTTGGTTTTTTTGGTGTTTTCCCCCCACCTTTTTAGGGGCAGTACGAGGTGAGGCATAGCTGACCTTGAATTTTGCCCAGTAACAGGTAACACTGACTCCCATTATCTGCCTCTTCCCCATATTTGCAGAGGAGTAAGAGAAGGAACCGTAATCTCCACTTTAGACAATTTACACTATCAGAGGTGTAAGATCTGCAGGCTCTCAGTCTATAAAATTTGAGCTCTAAACATGCACTGCAACTCTGCAAATACATTACAGTACTTTCAACTAAGTATTTGAAAATCAAAGAAACAAATAAAATAAAATAATAACAATAAAAAATTAAAATAATCACCCTAATGCTTCTTAGAAAGCACAAAGTATTCTGGAAAACAAAAGAAGGAAACTTCTGCTGCTGAGCATGTTATGCTGTATAGGTGGGCTGAAACACTTATGTATCTGAACAGTCGGTTTCTCTGTAAAGCACAACCTTTTCCCCACAATCAGCTACAGAAAATGCAGATTAAGGTAAATCCCCTATCATGCTTTGCAAAACTATTTCTCAGCTTAGAAATTCTGGCATTGTTTTATGTTTTTGTTAATTTTCCTTTACTAGGAAAAAGTAATCTATTGGCAAAACCTAATTTTAATTTCAGTTATAGGGCCATTTCCTGAGGAAGTCCTATCTTGACATCTTCTTCTGAAGGAAAAGCTTTGAGTAACACCACAACCTCTCACTTAAACTCCTCCAAGTACTTGCAAAGGTCTAGAAAAGAGCATTGGGTGAAGCACCCTGCATAAGCACTGGTTCTACAGTTGGTGAATGAATGCAACCACAGCACATGCCAGTGGGTTAGCAGAAGGCATATGGTAAATCACTGTCAGTAGACACCTTGTGCCTACCTCTCTCATCAAACACATGGTAGTTTTTTTCATCATATTTCTTTTGTTCTTTTCCTCATTGAAGTAGGAACAGAACTAATTCTGTTCAGTGCTTTTACTTTTCAGCTCAGTTCTTCTAACTCACTGCACTGTCTGAAGTGAGCAGCCTGTTTTCACAGTGTCTGCTGCTGGCAGTGGTAACACCCCATGTTCAGAGTTACTACCACGGATGGTGTGTAGACCAAAGCCACTGCTGGATCTTCTGCACCACAGTGGGGAGTGCAGAAACTAAGAGGCTGCACCTGCAGGGAGGAGCAGACAGAAAAGGTTACCCCAAATTGACCAACAAGGGATTCCATCCCATATACATCATATTCAGTATAAAGCTGAGGGATCAGGAGGGTCAAGCTCGGCTCATCTCTTCTGGTTTCTTCTTTTCCATATTGCAGGCAGCAACACAGGGTGACTGCCTCAGACACTGCCAGGATCTGTGGCTTTGCAGTGCTTGCTTTTTTTTTATTTTAGTTTTGGTTTTCTTTTGAACAGGGGATTTCCTCGACGCGAGGGAACCCAGAGAGACAGCGAAGAGCAGCAGTCTGCAACTCTCACGGGTGTGCTCGTGAGAGTGACGCAGATGGGAGGCGTTGCCAGGAAGCCGCGGGAGATTTAAACGCGGTGAAACCGGAAGCGCTGCCATATTGCAGGCAGCGAGACAGCTACAGCCGGCTCGGCAAAACACCGGCAGCAGCGCGCGCGAGGGAACTGGGCTGCAGAGCACAGCAGCCTGACACAAACATTGGCAGTAGTCAGACAGGTCTGTACACTAAGAAGGAAGAGAAATCGAATTAAAACCACAAACAAATAAAATAGAATTAAAAAACAAACAAACAAACACCCCCAACTCCTCAGTACTAGCACAGTCCTACAACAATCGTCTCCACATGACAAAAGGTGGCTGTGCTCCCGACACCGGACAGGGTAGAGGTGGGAACTCAGACAGTGCTCCCACAGAAGAACACGATGGTTCAAGTCACAGGCTGCAATGAATTCCTCAGCTTCTCCCTAGTAGCAGGGAGCTGTGCACGGTGTGAGCAGGTTGATGATCTGCTCAACTGAGCAGCAGAACTGCAAGGTGAAGTTGAAAGACTGCAAGCCAAACTTGAAAGGTGTAGGAGCATCAGGGAGGCTGAGGAAGAGATCAACTGGTGGATCCAAGCTCTGCATGCCCTGAGACTGAAAAGGGAACACCCATTAAACATTACTGAGGGTCAGGTGCCCCCTAAATCCTGTACTTGTCAGACTGAAGGCAGAAACCTAAAGGAAAAGAGGGAATGGAGACAGGTCTCTGATGAGGGCAGCAAGCAAACTACTGCCTTACACCACCCCTTTGACAGGGGGCAATGGCAACAAGTTCCTGCCCGGTGCAGCAGCCATGCTGCTTCAGTTATTTCCCCAACCTCCCAGGTGCCCTTGCAGAACAGGTTTGATGCCCTGCAAGTGCAGCCAGCAAGGAAGATGAATCATCTGGCTTGGAAGTGTTCCCAAAACTAAGGAAGCCCAAGCCCAGCATTCAAACATCTTCCATCAAAAAGAAGAGAAGAGTCATTGTTACAGGTGACTCCCTCCTGAAGGGAACTGAAGGCCCTATATGCAAACCTGACCCACTTCTAAGGGAAGTCTGCTGTCTCCCTGGGGCCAGAGTTAAAGATGTGATAAGGAAGCTTCGTACCCTGGTACAGCCACTCTTCTCTGGTCAGACCTCACCTGGAATACTGCGTCCAGCTCTGGAGCCCTCAGTACAGGAAGGACATGGGCCTGATGGAACAAGTCCAGAGGAGGGCCACAAGGGTGATCAGGGGGCTGGAGCACCTGTCCTACGAGGACAGGCTGAGGGAGCTGGGATTGTTCAGCCTGGGGAAGAGAAGGCTCCAGGGAGACCTAATAGCCACCTTCCCAGTGCCTGAAGGGAGCTTACTAAAAGACTGGAGAGGGCCTGTTTACCAAGGCCTGCAGTGAAAGGATGAGGAGCAATGCTTTTAAGTGAGAAAAGAGTGGATTTAGATTTAATGTAAGGAAGAAGTTCTTTACTATGAGGGTGGTGGAACACTGGAATTGGTTGCCAAGGGAGGTAGTTGAGGCCCCATCTCTGGAGACATTCAAGGTGAGACTTGATGAGACTCTGAGCAACCTGCTCTAGTTGAAGATGGCCCTGCTCTCAGCAGGGAAGTTGGACTAGATGACCTCTAGCGGTTCCTTCCAACCCAGACACTTCTATGATTCTTGCTTCTTCTGTGGCTGGCATCTGAGGAGGACTCGGACCATTGTGCCTTTGATCCTGACCTGTGTGCTGAATCCAGTACCAGAATCCAGCTCCTGAACACAGCTCCCATCTGCCACTGGGCCCAATCTGGGACTCTCCTGGTGTCTGCTTCACAGCATCAGTGGTGACAGTGATGGGGGGGGGGTTGGGTTTGATACCTGTATATATTTAGTTGTATATATTTGTATATATTCAATTTTTATTATTATTACTTTCATTTTCATTAAAGCTGTTCTAGTTTCCTTATCTAATCAACACATCTGTCTCTTATTCCCTTTCTCTTCCTCTTTGGAGAGGGAGGGTTAACAGAGCGTGTCTGTTACACATCTAGCAGGCTGCCCTGACCCTAAACCATGATGGCACTCATACTTCTCTGCATCACCAGAGGAATCACCTGAAAAAGCTGTTACTTCTCTTTCTTGTCTGACTAACCTAGTGAGTGGCAGTTCCTTCAGAGTTTCTCAAAGAATCAGAGGTAATTACAAGAGAACTAGAGGAAAATACAGGTTGTAGGCCATTGTACTAAGCTTCAGTAGACAGCATCCACCCACTGCTCTGACTGTTAGAAAAAGCACTGCCAACATTGCTGTGGTTACTGCTGTGGTTACCTTTATAAAAGTCAGTTTGCAGTGGCAAGTGTCGTCGTTAAGATTTTTCATTATGATCTCTCCATAGTGTTCAATCCATCTTTGCCCACTTAAGATGTTATGGATGCAAGACGTCACCTTGTTCCATGCAAAATGGTCTTTGAAACTGTATGAGAAATACATGTAAGAAAAGTCTTATGCCATGGTCAAGTGAGCTCATAAACTTGTGGAAAATAAAGAATATAAAAAAAAACCCCACCAACCAACCAAAAAAAAAAAGCCAAACGAACAACAAAAAACACCCCCACAAACAAACAACAAAAAAACTCCACAAAGATCTTGATTAGAGAAAACCTATCAAAACTTTTTTTTTCTTTCGTGGAATGCCTCATCTTCTTGTCCCACACCTTGTCAAAAGCCACCCCTATGAAAACATTCCTATCTCCCAGAAAACCCTTTTCACTACTGCTATAAACTTTGGTCTTAAATTTGTTTTTTCTTTCAATTAACTTGTTTCTATTTACTGATTTTAAGTTTCAAAAAGTAATGGCTGAACTGCCCATTTCACAGCTGGTAACAGTGGCAACTAAAAACACAAGGACATGGGCCACTGGAGTCATCAGAAAACTTATTGAGTGGAATAAGCTTGGCTCAAGATCTCAGGACTGAGCCTATGTGTGGGCTTCAAGCAAGAGCAAAAGTTCTCACCAGTTGCACACTGGAGGATAACAGATAGGGAAAGATGAACAAATACCAATAGGTAATAGAACATTAATCTTTTATTAAATAAGTAGATGTTCTTATAAATCAGCTTTATCAAGCTTCAAGAAAATTAATGTTTTATGAAGATATATATTCTATAATTTATTCTGGCTATTGATAGTCAAGTTGCTACCAGTAAGGTAAGAGAGAAACTTAGAAAGCATCGGTTTCCCCATAGCAACTGCCTCACACACATTCCATGAGGATATTAGAATCTTTCTTTCCCTCCCCTTAATCACTTGCTTTCACTCGCTGCATTGTAAGAGTATGCACAAGGACAGTTTTTACAGACTAGCAGATACATGGACAATTTACCCACAGCACCTTATTTTCTTGCCCTTACCTGCAGGTCTCGGGCTCTATCATGCCCGCTGAAAATACTGTGCATGCTCTAAAGAGAGCCTTAACATTAATGCTTCATTTTTACCTATAGAACTGCAGATTTGTCAGGGTTGGAAGGGACCTTAAAGAACATCTAGCTCCATCCCCCCTGCCAATGGCAGGGACACCTCCCACTAGAGCAGGTTGCTCAGAGCCCCATCCAGCCTGGTCTTAAAAAACTCCACCACCTCTCTGGGCAACCTGTTCCAGTGTCTCACCACCCTCGTGGTGAAGAAATTCTTCCTAATGTCTAACCTGAATCGACCCCTCTCTAGTTTTAATCCATTCCCTCCAGTCCTATCACTGCCTGACAGCCTAAAAAGTCCCTCCCAGGCTTTCTTGTAGGCCCCCTTAAGATACTGGAAGGCCACAATAAGGTCTCCCAAGAGCCGCCTTCTCCAGACTGAACAATCCCAGCTCTCTCAGTCTGTCCTCATAGAAGAGGTGCCCCAGCCCCCTGATCATACTCATGGCCCTTCTCTGGACACGTTCCAGCACATCCATATCCCTCTTAATCTTACCTTGCCTCTGAATCTCCACTCACATCCTAAAGACATTTCATTCCACAGCTTAGGTGAGCTGCTATGGACACATATTATCTCTTGGATACTATCTTACTGTATCATAATTTTACCCACTTAAAAGAACAAGGCATGCTGAGTCACTTAGTCTGATGAGTACTAGGTTCTTGAGTTATTTTTCTTTCTTATTTTCTTTCTTCCAGATAGCAGAATAATTAATTGTGTAGACTCTCTTTGGAAAACAGAGCTGATTGGAACACTACTCAACCTTTAAACCTCTGGTTCTGCAAACATGATGGATATAGGTCAAACTTTAAGTGATCCTAATTGTTGATCTATAATGGGCACTCTGACAAACCAGCATAAGAACACTTCAGATTTTTATTAAAAAATAATAATAAATTAATCAATACTCCCTTAACTACATTGGCTGCTTACTTCCTTGGCTAGTAAACACCAGATATGCAACTGGTTCTATTTATCACTTACAATAATTATTTATGCAGTAACCATGGTTACTGCACTCACCTAAAGACCAGGACCCCATGGTGTTAAGAGTCCGTGCAAACATAGATAAAAAAGATAGGAACAACAGCCCCTCCCCCAAATCCATATTCAAGCAAAAAAATTCACAGCTACCTCTACTGTACAGTTTTTCCCCATGATTTTTTTTTCTCCCTCCCCCCTCCTCCCCCCCTTCTTTTTAAACTAAATCATAATCACCAACTCCTCCAAAGGTTTAAGAGAGCACAGCATAGCTTGTCCTAATCTGGGCAACTGTGGCTCCAGTGTATGCAGGCACGTCTGTGCCTGTATGTGAGCAGCAATGCAAGAAAGACTGCAGCACTTACGCTGGAATTGTTACATGTGTTGTACCAACTGGAACAATTTCCATGGACTTTCCCCAGAATTTGTTTTTCCATCTTATATCTGAAACAGGAAGAGAACAAAAAGCAGACAGGTTTAGTCATAGGAATGGGTGAGTCAATCTATTTCTAGGATCCACTTTATTTTCAAGAAACACAAAATAACAAAATGCAACATCTTAGAAGTGTTCAAAGAATGCTGTGGACCTTCAAACATGGTTTGGTTGTCTTTTCATTACATTGTAGGTTATTTAAATAGCAAAGTAACAGAGATTTAAAGTCCTCTCTCAGACTTTTTCAAAAGATAATATGAATAAGCTATAGACAGCAAAAATTTCACTGCAGTTCAGTTAGTAGTAAATGAATGCAGACATTTCCAAAACAAAAGCAGAATTTCAAATACAAAAATACAACTAAGATCATCCACAATGAAAAAGCAAGAGAACATTTCAAAAGACAAAATTGCAGAGGGATTTAATCCAACTTCCTCTGTGAGTTTAACTGGCCTTTTAAAATCTTGTCTGAATCACAGAAAGATGTGAGCACATCTCATGTCATTTCTCTAAAGAGATGAGAAATCTCAATGAAAGTTTAGCCAAATTTGAGAAAAATAACCTGTAAGAGAAAGAAGCATAGACAGAGAAGCATGGCAGAAGAGGTGGAGTTAAATTAGACTAGATAATCAGGCAGTAACTGTCACAGTAACTTCAGAGCTCAGAGGAATAGTATCCTTGCTGTACTTGACAGTAGGAACTCCATTCCCTGCCCAGTCTGAAAAGCAGGGAAGAAATTAATCTCTACCCTCAGAAAGATGCTAGTACTAACAAAAGGAAAACCAAAGCACTGTTTCCTGTGCAACTGTGGGGGGAAGCTGTTATGCTGGCAGTGAGACAGATGCTCCAACCATAGGAGATGACAGATCTCCCAAGTGCATACGTGAAGTGATAGGACTATGCCACGCCAAGCAAAGTCTGGAGTGGGACACAGGGCAAAATTCCTTGTGGAAAAAATGTTCCTTTTCTTATCATTTGAGAGGAGGATCTGTTGGCTTTATTGGTTTTGAAGTTTGATGCTGGGCCAGCATCTTTAGTGACAGCAGTTCCATGTGATTCCTATACTGCACAATAAGAGATACAAAACTACCTCGAGTATGATGATGTTGAGCTGAATTCTGTACAAACTTTCTCTCTTCTGCAGTGAGTTGAAAGAGAAAGAGCAAAGGCACACCCTGCTGAGTTTAACAGTTAAAATGTATTATCAGACTGTGTTATGTTCTATGTTCTCATAAATGGCAAAGTTGTACCACCAGAGATCAGTACGTGGGAACCATCTCAAGAACCAGTGTGCAACTTGATCATGCAAAAATTTTAGGAGAGCATAGAAAACCAAAGTGTTATTTCAAAGCTGTGCTCAGATTACTTCAGGTGCAAATGCTGCAATAGCTGGAAGTTTCTTTTCTGCATTTCCATCGCTCATGTCTCCAAAGCCCTTTACAAAACCAGAGTAAGCTTCCTAAGTCAGAACATTTTCCAAAATAACTGCCCCTATCAAAACCAAGTCTTCTGGTTCACTAGAGATCAAGAGATTTCTTCATGTTGAAACAGACGAACTAAAGTCAGTATCTGGTGGGATGACAGCATTACTCTAGCAATGTTGCTGAGAACTGTCTCCTTTTTGGCTGAGGAGATAAAGTATGAAGTGAAAAAAATCTTTGTACCCAGTAAGAACTTATTGACAAGCCACCTTTACGATTAACTTGATGCTAGTCTTTCCACATAAATTAATATAGCCCACTAACAAGAGGCCACAGTATTTACAAACTGTCTTTGCATTGGAAAAAATTTAGATCTCCCGTAAGCTCAGCTAGCCACATTTAAAAACCAAACCAAACCCCAAAACCCTGCAGTACCCTGACAGTCTCCTCTGCTTATCAAGACCAAGTCTCAGACTCTCTCTTACTGATCAGATTCTTAGCTCATATCTTTACAAAAGAGCTTTATTTTCTAAATTTGAGTGATAATTGTTGTCCAGATCTGTTAAACAAATTAGTCCCATCAGGTTTTATTAAGACAGGCTGCTATCTAGTCTTATTTATATAGTTTTCAGTTATGGAATACATTTTTGGACATCTCTGCTTTTTAGCTAAGAACAAAAGGACTCTTGTCTGTGTATTTGTTTACAAAGCAAAGAATTATATTGGATAATGAAACCAGGAGTTCCAATTTCTGTTCAGTACAGCTTCATCTGTCATTAATTCTACTCAAGCTAGCAAAGTCAGTAATAGCAGAATTAAAGGTTATAACATGGCTACACTGTGAATTGACAAACCTCTGGGTGAAAGATTTTAACTGAGTTAAAAGGCATAGTTAAGTTCTGTGTACACTCCAAAAAATATCTACCCACACAGATACTTTGCCTGGCTTACATCTCCACCAGCATTACACAGCAAATGAAGCTCCACCACACATCTTTTGAAGCACAATGTTAGTAGTCAAATAGCATGAAATCTTACAAACTGTAATAACGCCAGCCAGCAGAGAACAACCAAGTATAATAGTCCTTGCTAAGTTTTGGAAAATATTTTCTGAACAGGTTTACAAGATCTGCCAAGGCTCAGGATTTAACTAGTAGTTTGTCAAGCTGTGTTCTACATTACTTGTTTTATAAATAGCTTGAGATACAACTCCTCTTCACTAAAGAACCCCCCACCCCACCAAAACAAACCTGACTTTAAGGAAATGCAGATATTTGCACATGAAAAGAACAATAAATTAATAAAAAAAAAAAGTTTAACATCTTTATAATGGCAGAACATCCAAGAAAGAAACATGCAACTAAGTATAGGTTAGCAATTCTCAAATCCATTCTAATACAATTTGAGGAGAGCATTTCACCTTTTCCCAGTTTCTGGATATTTCATGTTAGATGTACAATGAAAATATTAAGAACACTGTAAAAGTAAATGAAAGACTGAAGAGTTACCTTGCCAAAAAGCAAAATTCACAGATTCAGCATGGCATGCAGAAATAGGTGGATGGTGACTGACCTAATAGCAAGACATGAAAGGGGAAAAAAACAAACAAACAAACAGATGGACATATTAACACTTGAACAGTAATTTTTGTTTGGTTATTTAAAAATTTTTTCCCCTTCATTTTTAATTCATATATGGCATTTACAGTTTGAACATTTACTTTCCTTTTGCAGTTGTGTCCTAAAGGGGGAAGTCAGAGAAATTAATAAGGTAATGAGATCTAAGCAGCGTTGAAAGAAATGGGAAGGACTTATTTTAAAAGGTCTATGAATTTCATTCATGGATAAAAAAATCTAACTATATATTTTGTACATTGTCTTTGCACTGATCATTACATTTACTCTTAAAACCTCTTCATGCATTAACAGAAGCCATGCCTTGAGCAAACAGACAAAAATAATTAAAAACAAACCAAACAAAAAAAAACAACCAAACCCAAAACCACCCAAAAAACCCCAAAGCACAACAAAGGGCCAAATTCTTCTGTACAGTAAATACCCTGTCTATGATGGAGGAGGAAGTGATCAGTATCTCTGAGGGGGCCACAGGTGGAGAAGTGAAGCCATGCAATTCTATCTAGCAACCCCTGCTACTGCAGTAGTGACACCCCAGGTGTTTCTAGCACAAAGCTAACCACACGCACTGCCTTTTGTCAGCTTTGGGTAATAGCACATACAGGAAATAAGGCTGACCACCAAAATAGCAAAGCAAGGACTATGAACAAATAATCACATACATAGTGTAGACTATTAAAAGGAAATAGTAAATAATAAAGTAACTGCACACAGTGCTCCTCCTTAGCTGTCAATTCTCCCTTCTGGGTGAACATGACTAACAGCTGACCAGGACCAATTCTTTGATGTGGAACAGTTACTGTTCTTTTGATAAAGACAACTTTATTTTCAAGTCAAATTGCTATTTCCCAATAGGAATTTTAATTTCTTAATCACCTACATGGCTCAAATGCAGTTTTACTTTCTTCATTGTTACTCATTTTGCTAATCTGCTATCAAGCATTTTTTCTGCAGCCATTCAGTTATTTCTTATATTTTTAAAAAACCCCAAACTAATTACTCTCAGCTATGTGCTAATCCACCAAGAGCAACACTCTTCTCTCTCACATACTGCACACAGATTAACCCCAGGTGTCACTATAATTCATGGGTTAAATTTAGCTCTCACTTAAACTGTTATAATTCCAGGGCAAGGTCATGGTGTTAAGTGGAGTTATTCTAAACTCATTCTAGAAATAGAACAGAATCTGTTATTTTATACATTCTTTTCCTATCTACTCCATGGATTACATATTATCTGCACTAACAGGTTATCTAGAGTAAGCATCAAAATGCTTGCAGAAGCAATAAGCAACAGCTCTTGATGCAAAGAGAAATATTTAATGCTTGCAACCTGAATGAAATTTCTTTCCTCTGTACTGCCCTCCCTTCCTAATATTCCTCCAGCCCTTACTATTAGAATAACTTTACCACTCTATAAACTCATGTCACTTATTGCATGTATTAGAACAATAGTTAACAGGCCAAGCTGCCTCATGTATTAAATTTCCTCTTTAGAAAAAGTAGCTTTTGTACTCATTCATCCAATATTCATAGGAAAATCTCTCCCTTTAATTCAGTCTAACATTAGTCACTACCAACCTTTATTCACCACTTTGTTACTCCATTTTGACATTAGACTGGAAGCTGCAGTGCTCTATACACGATCTTAGAACACAAAGGAGCATGAGGAAGAACCAGACATCACATAAACTTTAGATTCTTGCTTTGACTGTTTTGCCTTCCCCCCCACCCCTTATTTTTACTCTTGCCTGTGACATTTGCAAGACTAAGGAAAAAAAAATCACATAGCACTCCTTTCTGTCAGTTCTAAAACATACTGTATGTTGTATCTTCAGAGGTGGTAAAAACCACTTTTCATTTCCTAAAAGAAGCCTCTTAGGCTTTATCTGACCAAATTTCTAGGTTATATACCCTTGCCCACTACAATATTTTTTTTTACTTTTATTTGGGGGGGGGGGGGGGTTATTGTGTCTAGACAGAACAGGACAGTTTTCAATCATTCTTACTCTGCTAGGCACCAGATTCCTTAAACTCTTATCTCTAACTAACTATCTCAAATTTAGCAATTTTGTTAATTTGGCTGGTATAAATGTAATATATTTTTTACTCAATAATTATTCTCCTATTGAGGAATTGTTTTCATAAACATTCAGACCTTGAGATGTTGTATACATCCTTCACCTACTAAACTGTGGTACCATATTTGAAAGACTTAGCCCACAAAGTATTTGAACAGGGAGAAGAAATATTCATGGTTCCATAGAAAAATATTAGTGATTGTGTCAAACAAGGGAAATATTTGTCACAAAAGAAGAAATTAACAAGATGAGCATACAGAAAAAAATTACAAGAATGGGAATGCTTGTTGCAGTCAAGATCAGATTTCAGCAAAGGGAATTGCACACTACTTAACCAATTTATCTAGTTACTGTAGTGGGCATCCTGTCAGCCTTTGCTTCTCAAGTGTGAGCTGTTGGTTGTCACGTTCCACCCCAGAGTTAGCAGACTTTCCTCAAAATCAAGTTTCTTCATTTATAATTCTGCAACATCCCTTGAGATTAGCTGGGCTCAGGTTATATGAAGCAATTTTTCATTTTGCCAGTAATTCCAGATTATTTCAGCCATGCATTTAGAATTAAGCAGCATATCAAGTAGCAAATCTAAGGGTTGCAGCATACAGTACCTGTTCTGCAAAGAACTGGAAACCCTTATCTTCACGAATACATTCATAGGTTTCTCCAAGCACAGGATTAAATGGCTTACTTCCAGCTCGGTAGTAACTGGATGCATACGCAGAGACTGCAAATGCAGCTATATATACCTGGGAATAACATATGTGGAATTTTGATTAATTCATTTACCACAACAATGCATAATTTTTGCTATATATTCTGATGGGGGGGGGGGGGGGTCTTATCTTGACATCAGATTCTTTATTTTTCCCATCACTTGCAGACTACGAATGTGCATGCCTCCTGCAATTAAGCACGAACTCCCACATTAGAGCATTATTCAGTTTTCAGAGCATCACCCAAGGGTCCAGGGATGGAATTATTTTGGTCAAACTCTGCAAATTTCATCAACTGAAAACAGCATTTCTGAAAACTGTTTGAAATAGCTTTGCATTCGGCTTAGCATAGTTTAGCATACACAGTTCAAAGCAGTAACCTTAAAAATCACCACTAGATTTTGTATTCTAACTGGCTTTTATAGTTATGGTCTGTGATTCTATGGATCTACCAACTATGTTTTTACTAAATGTGGCAAAGGAAGCCTTGGATGAGTTTTCACCAAGTTTGCTATTTCTAATATAGTTTGAATTGAATTGCCTTTTATCTGTGTTCTACTACCTAAACATGAAGCTGCTCTTGATTATGACTGACACACAGGTACCCTTCCAAATTTTTTCAGTCAACTCAAACATTATTCCTCCCATATTCCTGAGGAATTACAATTTTGGGTTGTTCAATTTAGGTCTTTTTTGTACTATTTATCTCCCTTTTCATTCCTTTTCTTCATCTTGTGAAAATGTAGATGCTCTCATTTGACAATTTCAGAAATGGAATCCACTTCAGAATTTCTCTTTTATGAGCTACTGAAATTACTATGCTACTGCTAGCATTAATTTGGCCTCAGGAATACTCCATTCTGAGGCAATTTCCAGATCCTTCAATTTGGGAGGGATGGAAAAGGTTTCTTTTCAGTCCCATATGAACACCTACTTCTCATTTCCTGTTCTTTTAACATATGTTCTCAAGAGAACAAAAAAAGCTATGCATTGAAAACCGCAGTTAATAGCCACACCCTCTGTCTTGAGAGCAGAGGGTCACAAGGGAGCACGAGGCTTTTCAAACAGTATTTATAAACAACTATTTACATAACTTCATTTTAAGATAAGATATATTGAGTTGAAAAGGCTTAATTCAGTTAAGGACCAATGTATAGCTTCCATTTAAGAAGAGAGCTTTTAATCCAGGGATTACAGGTTTATATATTAAGTAGCTCTTGTGCACCTGGAAGCAGAACAACTGAAATAGGTTTTTCTCTTGTTCTTTTACCAAATGCTGAATTCAGGGTTCTGCATTGGCAGATGATGACACCATTATTGTACCAAACATACATTCACCAGTTTTTGAGATCCTGGACATTTTGGATCAACTCCAGAACTTCACAAAAGCAGACAGTAAGACAAAGGGAGCTCCTTTAGTTAATATAAAGATACCACAGCAGCATAGGCCTGGAAGGCCCAGCATCCTCTATGCACACATGTGGTACCAGATTAGACACCCTTAAACAAAACAAAAACACAAACACAGCACGTTGTAACCTTCGTACTCAAGAGGGAAGTATATTAGTTCAACTCTCCCTTCCTTTTTGCTGTAATTTTTTAATCTTACAGAGTAAAAACCGCAAACCAGAACTAAGCTACTTCTTTGTTTAATCTTGCAGGACAGCAAGATATTTGACGCTTCTTTACAAAGCAACAAGAAATTATGCAGAAGAGTGAAAAAAGTGAGTACCTATGTACAGACGTATTTAGAGAGTCTGCTTCAGCTGGGAGAAAAATGAAAAAAGGAACAGAGCATTTTCCTTTCTTTGGCAGACTGGTTTTATATTTAATCTATTCTAATGATACTGGATGTTACCAAGTATTTGGAATATTTACCATCCGTTCAAATGGGTCAGGCGTATGCGCTGCTTTGTCTAGTAGCTCGCTGTACTCCAGCTCCTCACAGAGACGCTGAAGGGTGTTAAGTGGCTCATTTAATTCAACAGGCATGGCCACTTTGGATAGATCCTTCCCTATGTTATTTCTCAGTATATTCCATAGGCTGATGTTACTCGTATTAGGACATGGAGCGGGTAAACATGTTCTCCGTTTAGAATTGCATCCAATTCCACTTTCAGAAATACAGTCTGAAAAGAAAGGAAGAGGCAGAACAAGTCAATTCACCGTTTACTTCGTTTCATCCCCTTTGCAAACATACATTAAAATGCAGACACCTTTTTTTATGCTAAAATTTCTTTCCACCCTCACAATTCATTCAAGTATTTCACTTGTGGTCTGCATAAAGCCTGTTATAAAGATAATAAAATTAAGATTTTTAATTTGTATATGTTAACTGAGGTGAATGCCAGGTACAAAAGATGCATTTTCCTTAAAGTCTGTAAGAAAAGTTTGGGCTTTCCATTGAATTTGAAGGAGTAAATATTAGAACCATTTTATTTGTAACAGAGAAGGATTTCTATCTGTTTAAGGGACATAAAACCTCCCTCCTTGACAGCACTTCAATTAAGCTGACACTTCTCAAAAGGTAAGGCATAACTTACAGATCCAAGCATAACAACAACTCCTACCTATCTTTCTACTTTTTTGAATACTGCTACCAGGGAAATTTACTGCACCACAGATTCATATGAAGGCTGTTCCTCAGTGCTCGCCATTGCAATTAGCATTTACAAAAATTTTAGTGATGTTAGTTTTTAGATATGCCCAAATGTTGATGAAGGAATGGCCTTTTTTAAAGGTGGAAAAGCCAGAGTGACTGTGGAAATATGGATTTATTATAGATTAGAAAAAGAGCCATGTAAAGAGTCCTTAACATGAGTATCTGAGGTCTGCATTGCTACATCAAAGTAATAGGAACAGGATAAATAGTTCTAAGTGTGCTATGAAATGATTTGTGGCAGGATCAAAATAGAGCTACAAGCTTCTGCAACAGGCATTAGGCTGAAGTGATTACATTACTTTGCTGTACATCAATCTGGTTTCAGGGAGGAATATAATTGCCCTACAAGAACATATTTTATCTTTACACATCCATAGAAGCACCTAGGAAGCTCCTACCCTAGAACCATTTACCACCTGGAGACATTCAGGTTTAGCCCCTGTCCTCACCTGGCTTTCCTTACTCAGCTTTGTCTTGGAGGAACTAAAACAGCACTGGGCAGCACATCTTTCCTGTGCTGCACATGTCCAAAGAATCACTGCCCTTAAATGAATGGTTTTATCCTGTATTTCCTCCGCTGGTCCACTGACATAAACATGATATCAGCAGTCCTCCCAACAGAGACAAGGTAGAGATAACTCCAAGGCCTAACTCCTCCATCACTGCCAGGTATGCTGCCCGTGTCTCAGATGAGGGTTTTCAAATGTAAACAGCAGCCTCAAATTTTTGAGGAAGAAGTTTCCATCTTTCCTGCCACTTACAAAAAAGAAATCCTAATATCTCATATGACCAAGTTACTGTAATAAGGACAAGTTAACTATTTGCAGTCTGTCTATCTCTTTTTGAATAAAAATGGCATGGGCACTATGAATCCAAAAAAAAGAAAAGAAAATATCTACCTAAACCAATTATACCGTTAAGAATTAAGAGGTTGGCTCCTATAATTGCCTCCTGGAAGAACTTATTTACTATTAGGAGAGGCCCAAAAGAAGAATATTCCCCTAAGATAGCCCCTCATTCCTGAGGTATCTAGAGAGGAAGGAGTTAAATGCTAAAAATTTATCCATGTTCAAAAAAGCTCTTTGAAATGGGATTTGTCTGTGTCCTTTGACAGCTTTTGATTAAAAGCAGAATACTAACTGTATAAACTACATATTCTGGACCAGCCCATTAACAGGGGTAAACCAGTCACAAAACAGAGTACAGAAACAGCTAAGATACCCAGATACTAAGTTTTCTATACAGTGAAGTTTGCCCACCCCCATGTAAAGAAAGCCAACACAGTTCTGGTTTGCAAGAGCTGTAACAAGAGCCAGCAACAATACTGAAGGAGATTAAGACATCTGACCTCCAGATAGACTCAAATGACTTTTACGGCCACAACAGACCGCTATCATCATCTGGTCTGACCTTCTACATTACAGTGGCCAGAGGATTTTATAATAATCCCACAAATTATGGTTCGGCTAAAACCCCGGAGGAAAAAAAGACATCCAGTTTGCTATTACCAGGAGTGGCAGGCTGCCTGAAGAACAGAAACAGCAGGTACCAGAAGCATATGGAGGTGCTGCTAATGCAGAAGAGCTTCAGTAATAGTCATTGTTACAAGAAAATGAAGAACCACACTGGTACAGTTTTCTAAACTCCAGATCATGAGATAAATCAACCTGCATTCTTTCTTATCTGTACTCTTTCCTATTTAGAAAACAAAAAACAACCCAAAACAAACAAACAAAAAACCAAACAAAAACCAAACACAAAACCAACAACAAAAACAAACAAACAAACAAAAAAAAACAAACAAAAACCCCACACACCAAAAAAACCCCACTCCATTTTTAAACAGTTACAGAATACAACAGATCTCTGGGCATACCAAACTACCCAAGTTCAGAGGGATCCACTGGTCCTTGCAAAACATCAGGAAACAGCTGCTAGTAAGAAACCACTGTTCAGCATTTTTGAAGATTAAAAAAAATATTGATAGAGTGGGAAGAACATTGTGACTAGCTGAAAGGAGTTGAAGGCACAAAGCCAATTAGTATGTTATGACCAAGTCTTCTTCCTCTTTTTATGATTATGTCTCTAATTAGCAAGACAGTTAAATAAGCATATGCACTAACAAGGCTACCATGCTTAAAACATGCAGTAAAGAAATCCTTATGGTCACACACCAGCCCTGCCAACGTGTGATTATGCTCATGTTCCTTTAAACACTGAGTTCTGCTAAAACAGAACTCTGAATGGCGTTGTTAAATTGCAGACTGAAAAAGAGAGCAACAAAAAGAGTGTGATTCTCTTTAAAAAGAAATCAGCTAGACCTTGCTACTTTGAAAAAAAAAAAACTGTGGCCATGAAAGGAACTGAAAAGGAGTGGGAATTGCACCAAAGCAGCCCACAAAATAGGTGTTTCACCATCCTTCTTAATCAGTGATGCCCAGGCCCTGTTAATTAGCCAGAATGGGCTGTTGAAAACCAACCTGAGGCTGTAACAGAATACACACAAGCTGTTTAAACCTCAAAATCTGTAGTACCAAATTATTTCTAGTAAGATAAGAAATCCTCCCTCCCCCCAAGAAACAAAGAAAATACTCAAATGACGTATAATAAAACTCTGAACTTACCTAAAGTTTGTCTTTCATTCTCTAAATCATTGCTTAGATTATCTTCTGAGACATTATCACTGATATCACTTACATACGAGTCATCATCCGATACCTAAGTGTGGGGTGGGGAAACAAGCAAGATACATCACTCATTAAAATAACCCAGTATGCACAGGAAAATTGTTACTTTTTGCTGCAATTATTGTTTTAATAGATGTGAACTGTTTAAGCTGTCTTTCAGTATTACAGCTAAGTATTAAGAAGTCCTAAGCAGACACAACTGAGTTTCACCATCACTGAAAATTCAACTATTTTAGTGGAGACATGCTTCATCTTCTTGGCTCCATGGCTAAGGCTTTCCCCGTATCAAAAGCTGAGACCTTTATGGAGCCTGAGAGAGGTAACAAAATGAGCCATTATGTTTCAATATGCATGGCATCATCCCCAAGGTACCTATAGGCACCACAGGGACAGGTATGAACTTATATTTCTATGATACAATTTCTTCAGCACCTGTATAACAACTGAAGGTAGACATTACAACAGATGCAGTATCTGCACACTAGCTCCCAAGTTACCATTTGTCTCCATGTGCATATGGGACTTCTCCATAATTGTTTCATTTTACTGTGAAGAGGCAATGACAACAAATAAATACACACAGCATAATAATGACTATATTATTTGAAAATACTCATTTTCTGGCAGTCATCTGATGTGCAGTTAGCACTCAAAAATGCTATATGTCAAGTAGCAGATAAGAAACTACATCTGAATGATGCCAATCTTAATGCTCAGACCTCATTTTCTGAAGAGCTAGCAGACAGTAAGACTTCCTGTGCATCAAAAAATTCTGTGAGAGAGTCAGCTATAGACAGCCTGCTTTCATTGGAGACCTGGTGAACCAGACCTCTGCTTTCTTCTCTTGAATTTTCCTGTTTAAAACAAACAAAAAGTTTTGAGAGAAGTACTACAAATGGCATTCATGCATGCAGTTCCACAGTCACATAACTTAAAGGGCTGTAAAACACTGGGAGATGATTGCACATACTCCTCTCCAATTTAGGGAAAGGTAGCACGTGTTTCAAAGAAGGATTTAAAACCAAAGTAAATCAGACCAAAGAGAAGAAGGAAAAAAAAAAAAGCCAAAAGAACCCTCCAAAACCAAAACCAATGCATATTCAGTGAAACAGTTTTGCTACTGCATGTGTTTTTTCCTAAAAAAGTTTTGGTATCGGTCATTTAGCCAGATATACACAAGTGCATCATCAAAAAGTCCTCAAAAGAACAAAACTCCCATCACTTTATATTACATCATAGATTCAAATTCCCTTCTAATCTTAGCAAATGAATGAAGCTTTGCCTGCCAAGCTTTGTTTGATGCAAAGCCTGTGGTGCAGCGGCATACAAAAGTCAGAAGGACAAAGTAACTTTCTATATAATAGCAATGCTTTCCCAGTTCTCTTTATTCACTAGATAATTTTCTGTGCTGCGCTTTGGAAACCTTTCCTTTGTATCCACACCTGAGATAGCTCTGTGTTAACCAAAACCAATGTGGCATCAAAGTGACATTGCTTTTGCTGCTGCAGGGACATTTGACTGCCACGGAGATCTTGGTAACTCCTCCCATGGAAGCTCTACAGATTGTTGGTGTAAGCTGAATTCCAAAAGGTGGCAGGACCAGGGAGACTTAGTTCATTCTACGGATGCAGTTGGAGAACATTGTGCACTATTGTTTGCTCTGGTACCTCCATTGACATTAAGGAAAAGGACTAGCTGTCTCAAAGGGAGTGTGGTAGCAGCAATCAAGCTTTCCTTCATGAGATGCTTTACTGACTTGTAACCATGACTGCCCAATCATGATTTTGCAGGAAATGTAGTGTGCTACTTTCAGTACAACATAATGAGTCATCTGACAAGTCTACAATCAAACTGACAAATCTTCTTTCAAATCTTTCCTGACGGTAGATTTTACTATAATACAGAATGTTATTCAGTAAATACTGATAGTGGTGACAAGAACAGTGGAAACTTCAACATTGTCTCTTCTGTGAGATGGCTGTTACACTAGTCTACAAGTAATGAAAAAAAAAAGATCTTCCACAAATGAGCATTGCTACTGGGGTTATTTCCAGTACTTTTTTGAATCTGAGAAGGAACACAAGCAGAAAGGTTCATAAAAGAATAGCAGGGTATTATATCTATCACATGGGAATTTCAAGTTGTTGTCTTTCATGTTCCCACTCTGTCATGATAAATTGTAGCAGAAACCACCCAACAGACAAACTAAACTCTTACCTTATGCAAAGACCTGAGATAACTAGTTTATACTGCTTCAATTTTTGCAGGTCTATCACAGTATCTGATGTATCATTTATAGCAGAGTTTTGTGCAGTGGCCTCGTGGTCTTAACAAGCAGCACTATTGTATCATAGTCCTCAAACATATCTAAAATGAAACTTCTCCACTAGAAGTGGTTTCATCCTTAAGTTCCATCCCAAACTATGCCAGAGGGAATTTGTGAATGAAACCTCTAAAGGACCTTTTGAAAGCTATTCTTGTTGTTAATGTGTGTATATATATAGCGCATAGAACAAGTTTCAGAAATAAACCATTGTCATTGCAAGGACCTCCACTAAATAAGAAAATAAATAACTCCTGAAATTCAACTCCAATGCATTAATGCTTGCCTGGATAGCAGTTTAAGTGCTGCTCAGATTCTCATGAGATTAAAAGCAAAAGGCATTAGAATGATTAACTACCTCAAAGGAAAAAAATGCAAATGAACAGCTAAATATGACCAAAATACAGCTCTGCTAAACTAAACCAGAATAAAACAGACAGAATGACTAAATTGCCATAAGGCAATTGATAAAAGGAAATAATAAATTATGTAAACCACCCAAAGTTACATGCACTCAAATTCTACTGAAAGATTTATACAACAAGCACAGCAAAAGTTTCTCTATGGGTTAATATTTAGGAAAATCCATCAGAAATAAAGACCTATAAATACACCATATTTACCTGCATTCTGCAACAAGCCCAAAAACTGTCTGAACACCAGTACCTTTCAAATAGGCTAACTGGGTATGTGGAAGACTCCATGGCTTCATGCAATGAAAACTGAAGGGCCAAAAGGGCTTTTGTTATGTCTCCTTTCTTTGATCCTTTCATAGAAATGTCTGATAGTTGTTCTAAACCTTACACGACCCACACTGGTAGCCAGTGTTCTGGGCTAACCATTTTCAGACAGGCAACACAAAGAGCTACGGAACTTTAAAGTTAACAAGAAAATAAGGGGGAGAGAAACAGTAGCATGAGGGTAACAAGGCAGCAGCTCTGTTCATGCTGAATGGGAAAGGTGCAGAAGGAGAGAGAGAACAACAGGAACCAGTAGCAAAAAGCAATGGAAGTGTGCTCAGGAAAACTGTTCACAAGAAAAGTCTTTGAAATCAAATATTACACAATGCACTCAGAACCATGAAATTAGACTCATTTTACTAACACAAAACACCACAGGGAAGACACAAAGAACAAGACAAGATGCAACTATGCAGCACTATCTAGATGTAGGAGCTTGAGGAACAGACATCACTGAAAGAGGAAATCCATACCCACCTTCACCAAATCTGGACTTGATTTTGCATTAGATGCTGAATCAAGGATCATAGATTCGGCATGTATTCTGCGTAACCGGTCTTTAAGATCTGTGTTTTGTGCTATTGCCTGGAATATTTAACAAAAATATTGGGAATATAAAGTTCTCTCAACTAACTTGAACGTGGCTTTATTGTTTAAAAAGGGGTGAAGAGTATTTAAAGTGACATATAAAAACACCACCACCACATGATTTTTTTTTACTGTTCAGCAAATCATTTATTATAGTCTTCAAACCTTGTTCCTTATCTCTCAAATTAAAACTATTTTTGTTTATTGTGAGGGAAGAGAAACATGAATGAAGAAAAAAGCCAAAGATGGCAAGGATATTTCAAGTTTCCAGGTTCTGCAAGCTGATAATTATAATTTAATTTTGTGCATCATTTTTCTTTTCAAGCTCCCTCCCCTCACACCCCTCCACAATCTATCCTCTCTCAACATAAATTCTTGCCACAACCGTTAACATCTGATTTTCCCATTAGCCTAGTACACTGACAGTTCCCTTTGCCTTACACTGACAGAGAAGTAAGACTTAAATTTAGAGAGGTACAGGTCTAATTTGTGTCCTATCAGCTTAAAATGGTAATGATCAAAATAAAAAGCCTCTACTGCAAACTCATGTTTGTTACATCTTATCTACTCATGCTGGGTGCATCTGATGGACAGACGTCAGTTAGAGTAGACTTGCAGGAAGAGAATACAAGCCTGCCTGCCATGAAAATATCTCTGAAAAAAAACCAAAACAAACAAACAAACCAAACAAATGATTGGGTTGCTAATTTTGGAACAATACTGAAGACTTACTGCCCATTTTAGTGATCTGAATCAATATTAGGATGTGGAGAACACTGCTGTTTATGCACCCACTTTGTCCCCCAGATGTTTCCGGTTTCTTCAGTGAATTATGCTGGAAATAGTCTTGAGGGCAGGAAAGACAGTAAGCCCAAAGCGATGATGAAGGGGAGAAAGTAGTTTCTGACTTGACATATGTGTGGCCTAAATTCACCATACAAGCATATATTACTTCTGTGTCAAGTGGACAGCATTCTGCTACCCAAAAAAACCCACCAAATAAGGGCAAAAAACCACAGCTTTCCTGTAATAGCATCTTCCAATTTTTATTATTTGCTACAAACTGTCTTCTTCCTTCTGTTATCTTCTCCCTCCCCCCCCAAAAAAATATTGTACTTTTCCCCATTCCGTATTTGCATTTCTTGGACTGTATATATCTAAAGGATAATAATGAGGGAGAAGCAGATGCTAATTTTGTGGTGTTTTATCCACTTTAAATCTGTTCACTCTTCTTTCCCTGCCAGGCAGATGACAGCAAAAGACTTATGTTTGATAGCTCTCAACCTGTAAGTCTGATTTTTTTGTTCCTCACGTACAGAAAGCAAACTGAAATGAACAACAACAAACACTGCGTCAAAGTCATCAACACATGGCTCTCCTGCAAAGAAGTCTTACAAATATGTCAAGTTTATCATATCTGTGCTTCCCTAGGTCTTCAAAGAAAGCTTATTCCTTTCTCCTACAGGATCTCTGCTGTAGAGGGTGAGATAATGTCTGTTGCCATCATGGCATTACAGATCTGCAGGCTAAGAATAGCTCTCTCAGGTATTAATCACTCCTAAAACTGCCAACGTTCATAATTGACTTCTGGATAGGCTACAAAAGGCTTATTAAGTATCGGATAAGACCTAAAAGCATGACTGTTTTAAAAAAGACTTTTAGAGGATGAGGAAGAACAATAGAATTTAATTGCTCAGGGAAAAAAAAAAAAATCATGCTAAGCTGAGTGTTCACTGAGTTCAGAAGTCTTAAATTTTTTTTTTTTTTTTTTTTTTGCTATAAAACAGTAGGCATCTAACACTGGAAAAACAGAAGTCGCCTATTCAAATACCAGAAGTGGAACATCTGAAAGCCAAAACCAAGTAATTGCAAGTGAGTGAATATAGTTATTATGCAAGAGGTTTCAGTTGTCTCTAAATACTATGAAGACATCACAGCCTCTAAAGGCCTAGGCATGTTACACTCTTATAACACCATAAAAGTACAGAGCTGCTGTAAATTAAGGGAAGTTTTCATATTGAATTAATTCCAAGATGATCTGTATCACATTTATCAATGCCAGAGAGCCCTCCCACCTCTGATTAGGAATTTGCAATAAACATTTACATTTTAAGCCTGTGGTAAAGATGGACCTGATGACTGCTCTGAAATCAGATCACTGTCTGGTTGACATGTCCAAACAAGACCAACCTGAAAATCCTGGTGTCGACCAGGATTACAAAAAGTGCACCAACCAAAACCCCCCACCTTTTTGAGGGACACAATCCTTGTCATTGAGACCTCTGCTCTAACAGCTCTATTGGTGCTTTTAGATGACTAACAGACAATTAAGGTTGGAAGTCAATATAAACAAGTTGTACTTGAATTTGCTTTGCAGTGACTTGGTGCAGCATAGTGAAGCTTTAGTGGACCAGAAGGAACAGCTGAGTGCTTTCAGACACTCATCTTTATTGTATGCCCAGTCATAAGTGAATACTTGAGTGGTGATTAGGAAAAGGAAATCCACAACCTACCAGAACTTAGTGATTAATCAGCATATTCAAGATAAAGTAGGCTCATATTCACAGACCATCAGTGATACAGCTTATACCATATACCTAAGTCAATCTATCAAACTTCAGTAATTTCACAATACCTTTAACATTTAGGAAAGAGTCTTTGAAAAGCACTATATATAGCCAACTTACTACGATTCAATACTGCAAATTTTAGCACAGTAACAGACACTAAAGAAACAGGAATCTACTATAAAAAGACAAAAAAAAAAAGTAGTATCTGATGACGATGAAACTTGCTGAACTGAATTCAGCATGTCACTTACGGATGCTAAGGCATTCTTCAAGCCAACTATTTGTGCAGATGGAGATGAGGATGCGTCATGCTCCAGCATCTGCTTCATCTTTTCTCTCTCTGTAGATATGGTGCTGAAAGCTGTCCTCAAGGTGAAGTAAACTAAAATGATGTTTTCATAAAAAGTGACAGTTAAAACCAGCCACCAATTGTATACAGAACAATTATGTAAAACTTCAATGAAACATCATTTATGGTGACAGAAACAAGAATTTAGGTTGAGAGATCCAGGGTGGGTTACTAAAAGCAAATAATATTAATCAAGGTTATAGGGTAGATTTTTTTAGTAGGGGAAACGTTTATGGTGAATGCTACCATATTGACTATATTAGCCACAGTCAAAATTACTCTGATTATTTGTGACAGATGGCAACACAGCTAACTAACCACATCTGCTGTTCACTTGCTTTTGTTTCCCAATTAGCTTGAGTCTTCAGATGGTCATGAATCTATTCCACATTCCTTTAAGAATTCCAGTAGGGGAGAAGAAGAGAGGGAATTAAAAAATGAAAGGGGGGGGGGACACGGACCAAACCAAAACACAAAACCCCCCCACCAATCAAAAAAGTGGCTATAACACACACTGTGCCATAGCCATAGCTATAGAGTTAGTAATTTCCCCACAAGCAAGTCAACTGTGGTGTTGAGTTTTGTTATTCTTTTGTGATAAAGAAATTTCAGCTTGTTAGATGACTTAGTGACTCAAAGGGTCAGATCCTGAATGTTGTGCAGGTTATGCTAATTCAACTACTTCCTGAGACAGCATCAACAGTGTGAAACATTTAAAACAGACAACAGATGCAATGCAATTTTAAAATCACTAGATTTTTAAAGGAGAAATGCACCTATTTTTTTTCCTTTTAAGACATTTAATCTTTTCTTTAAACACAAGGAATAAAAATTTGAGTAATTTTTTTTTTTATGAAGGATTTCAACATTTATGTAAGTGGACAATTAGAGGTTTTCTGAAGGCCTGAGAACAGCCACTGCAGAAATGTACCCATTTTCATGGAAATGGGGACATAAAATCTGAGCATGGATACATGAATAGGGCTAAGAACAAGAAATCTCAGATACCTCTCTCTTCTAATCATCCACTCTGAGTTAACCTGAATCATCATCACTGATTATTTGATGTAACCTAATTTACTCCTCTAAGAAAATATTCTTAACACTGCAAACCACTATCAAATCTCATTCTCATACTTTAACCTATTTGAAGAAAGCTTAAATAGAACCACAGGGGGAGTAAGGAAGATGTATGATCTATTTTGTTAGCCTTTCGTATGTGGATGACACAACCTGAAGCTCCAATGACCTTAAATTTAATTTAAAAAGTTATATACCAACTTATTTTCAAGAATGTGAAAGTACTAGTATTACTTTGTATTTATTTTATATCAAAAGCTAAAGTAAATTTTTTTCTGCACTACCATCTTTTAGAGGGAGTGTGATATAAAACCATTTTGTTCTACTCTTAATAAAACAATACTGTATCAAATAGTACCAAATCATTTGCTCCCTTCAAATGCATGAGTCAATCTAACCAAAATTTTCAGCATGGACATTTCAAGCAAGATGATCCTTAGTAGGTTATTTCTTTGCTCTGCTTAATAGCAACTTTTCCAGCATCACCCCATCACCATGTCTTTCCTCTTTTTGGGAAACATACATTGGTTTTGCCTATAATTAACTTTATAAAAAATTTACTGCTGAGATATATTTCTTGCATAGTGGAATCAAGATATATCAGTACCAGAGGGAAAACACAAGTGAAGAATGCTTTCTGATAACATCAACAATTATCTTGTGCAAAAGGGGACAAAGTCAATACTTCTGAAAGTTTTTCAGATAAAAATGCTTCAGTGCTTTCCTCTACCAAAATCACTTAAACAATAAAAATGTTTCTGGTGTGCGGGTGATGGAGCAAAGCACTGCTAATGAAAAATGATTTTGAGAGAAGAAACATTTCTAGTCAAGCTGCCCCTCTGGCTGCTTTACATGATTTTACTCTTCTGTATCCACTAAAAATAGGTTACTGCCATAGCAACCCTTGCATCACCAACAAACGTTGACTCTGAAACACAGTGAAACACACCGAATATACAAACAAAATGTGTTCCCATATACACATGTACACACAAAAGAGTGTAATCTGCTGTTGTGTTTATGGCAAGTGATTTTAGGATTTTTACCTTCTGGCAAAAAAAATACAATCTAGGTTTTTAGCACATAAAACAAAGCCCTCTCCTTTATTACATTAAAAAAAAAAAAAGTGATGACAGACACTTTTTTCAAATGACTCAAGATCTCAACATTCACAGTTCCTCAAGGGAAATTAAAGGAAGGGAGGGTGTTTTCTGCTTTTTCTAAACATTAAACAGAAAGCATTCTCACTAAGTCACACCATTATTCAAATTGTGATACTATAAAAACAGATATGAGAGACAATTTCATTTACCTTTATGTGCAATGTGAAATAAGTCCTCTTGCATTTTAGTAAATTCTGATGATGTTTCAGAGCCATCAGAGTAATTTTTCTCCTCTACAAAATCTATTGTAGATAAGTTTGGATTGGAAGCATGCAGTCTCATAGGGGCAGAAAATACTGAAGGCACCTGTAAGGAGAGCAGCCATTTGCAGTGGTTTTGCAAACCAGAAAGAAAATTGTTTTATTGTACCCACTTGGGTTACATGTTCAAAACACTGAAAATGCAAAACTACTGTCCATTACCAACAGGTTTGGAATGGATGACATCAGGCAAATGAAACCATAAATATAACTTTGCCCAGGATGCCATAATTGGAGATTTGGTAGAACTCCAAGAAACAAGCCCATTGAGAGCTGTAGCATATCTTACATTATTTTTTTTTCCTCACTTATAAGTATCTAATCAAATAGGTTCTGGATCCTAATGTATACAAAATGATTTAGAGAATGTACAAAACTATGCACTACTAAAAAAAAAAAAACAAAGAAACAAAACACAACAAAAAAACCACCACCACAACACCCAAAACTCCAAAACTGGAGGCAGATTCAAAATGTGGCTAACAAACATGGCCAGTCTCCTGAAGTTAATAGCACAGATCCTCCTGCAGGTATCAGTGACAACATAATTGCATTTGTCTGATATGTTACCACTTGAAATGAGCTATCACAGGG
The DNA here is from genome assembly GCA_024611175.1 of Megaceryle torquata. Lineage (NCBI taxonomy): Eukaryota > Metazoa > Chordata > Aves > Coraciiformes > Cerylidae > Megaceryle > Megaceryle torquata. Next base: position 2,635 of record JANIJG010009527.1, on the reverse strand, counting down.
CACTACTTAGAAAGGATTCATATTTCCTAAACTGGTCGCAACAAGAAGTGATCAATACATAAGATTTGAAGAAAGACAGGCACTGAAAGGACTGAATTTACCTGTAATGTTCCTTTAGCCTCTTTCCCAATAACTCTGGATCGCCACCTCCTGTGTGTTCTCTTCTCCTTCTTTGGGCTTTCAAAAGGACCAACCTTTTAAAAACACATGGGATGAAAATAATACAGGCTGCCATGAAACTAGCAGAGCTAAGAAATACCTTGATCCTTTAGGATTTGGGGTTGGTTTTTGGAATTGCAAGCAGAAGCTAACTTTGTTTTTTAAACAACAAACCTGCATAGCATTTATAGCAGGCGCTGAATATGTCCTGTGAAGAACATCCATGCTCTGTAACAGCTGGTTCATTTCCAGTAAATATGTGTGACAGTTGGAGAGGTCTGTTTTGAACAAGAGAATATTTTCAGTTGCCCTAAAGTAACAGACACACTGAAAGGTTTTTTTTTTTCTTTGTAGATTAGTCTTGTTTTGATTATAGCTAGCCTAAGTTATTCACTGACTAAAAGCACATTAATAGATGGCTGGATAAAAAGCTGGTATCCTTCTATCTTCAAGTTCAGATTCAAAATATTGAAATGCATTTAGTGGGTGTGTATAATGATCATGATATTTTATCCTAGCTGGTTGCAGAAAATATTAGAATAATGTGATCATTACTGCAGCTTCAGACTACTTGGAGCCCCTCACAGTGAGAGAGTAACAATGCCACAGGCATCAAGATTGAATTGTACATTCAGAGCTAGACATGAGGCTCCCATATTAGAACTGAACTCACCGAGAGGTAGAGCTTCACCAAATAAGCATCACAGAGACACTACTAAGATGAGAAAGATCTTCATGCTCTTAAGAAAACATGAAAGCAGAAATTACTTTGAAGTACAAAGATCAAGTAATTTAAAAAGTACTAAATTTTGGATGCGGCCCTATTTTTGATTACCCAGCATAGGAAAGCTCAAAAAACTAACTGCTTACAGTCTGGTACTCTCTTAGTCAAGAAACACTAGGAGAAGTGTTAGGCTATTTTCAACTTCCTTCAAATATCATTACCTCTTGAGCATTTTTCCATATCTTCAGAAGACTGTAGCCAAGATGAAATCCTGGACTCATTACTCGAAAAGGAAAATGACAAGTTACCTCCAGCTGACAACGAATTCTGTTTGGTCAAGCTGCCTGCCTGTTGCAAAGAAGTAGAAATGAACCATTATCAAACAGTATTTTAATGTTGCATGCACAGATTTTGACAACCAATAGTTGAGGTACATTATCAGGGACAAAGACTGAAGACATCAACAACATGAAGGAAAAAAAAATAGTGTGTGAACTAGACTCAGAGTACAGTCATTGGGCATAATGTCAGGATATCTAAACATAACTGTTGTCCCCAAGCACTAGAAATACTGAAGTAACCATAAAAACTTGCTGAAAACTAAATTTTGAGAAATGCCAATGTTCTGCACAAATTAACTTAACTACAATTCAAGCTCCGTATCTGTATGGCCTAAGTCAGACATACTGTTCCTTCTCCAAGCTCCACAAAGAAGCCCCAAAAGTAACTAAAATGTAACATGCATGTATTTGTTAAAGCCATTTTTTCAGTGAAGAAAGCAAGAGCTTCTAGATGTTATTTAAAAATTTTACTCAAGGTTGTATGACTTTAGCATGGATTTGGCTTGACAGGCCTTAATAAATGTGTGACCACACAACTCATCTGGATAAATACTATGCCCTTACAGGGTCTCCGCAACCATTTTCAAACTTGTTCTCAGCAGTGCCCAGTCAGATGCTTCAGGAGATGCTGGAAATTCTTCCTAAGAGCTAATCAAGCAGAACAGTTAAGTAGTTTCCATTAGGAAGAAATTTCTACTCAATACCATTTGATGTTAGAGAAGAAAACAGCTTTATAGGCCACAATAACTACAAATAATAGCCATTCTAACACCAAATTATTTTTAGACCTCACTAAACCTTTCATCTTTAATAACACTTATGTCAGCAAGTTGCACAAGTTACATGCTTTGTCAACATCTTGTTTAAGATGAAACATTTTAAACTGATTTTAAGTGCCCATACATGACCAGGGTCAGCGGGTGACAGCGACAGAGCACTAGAACAGGCTGCCCAAGAGGTTGTGGAGTCTCCTTCTCTGGATACTTTCAAAACCTGCCTGGACTTGTTCCTGTCCAATCTGCTCTAAGCAAACCTGCTTTGGCAGGTGAGCTGGACTAGATGATATCCAGAGGTCACTTATAACCCCTACTATTCTGTGATTCTGTGACCACTTTGATGGTTATAAGAAAAGCTGACTAAATTGTTTGGCTCTTCCCTGAAGCATACACTTTACAAACTTTTTACCTTCTGCTCATCTTATATCAAAGCTCATGTAGTACTAGTTTTAAATCTGTTCAGGGGAAATATCATCTACATCTCAGTCACAGAATCACAGAATGTTAGGGGTTGGAAGGGAACTCAAAAGATCATCTAGTACAAGTCCCCTGACAAAGCCAGATCACCTAAATTAGGTCACACAGGAACATATTCCGCTAAGTTTTGCATGTCTCTAGAGCACGATACCCCACAC